>OVBE01009859.1:0-15610 GCA_900406425.1 Iberis pinnata
AGATGTATTTAAGATTGATGTAGTTTTGGTAGTCGAGGTTGTTGTAGACGAGATACTACACTGATCGAGATTATTTTTAGTCCGTCGATATAATTACCTTTCCTTACGTCGTCGATGAATTACTTATATCTCTCTAACTTTCTCACTCTATCCCGTATTCTCCAACCACCTTCATTAATAGATCTCTTTCCCTATTTATACTAGTTTGCCTCAATCCCTATTGCGGTGAACAGTAGTCCTGCCACGTGTCCTTGTCTGGTCTAACGAGGCATGCAAGTGATGGGCTCACCATATAATTGGGCCTCATTCCAGTTTGACCTTCAGGGCTGCCAAGCCCAGGCCCAACAATTCCAACTTAATTTTGATCATATTGCACCAATGTATTTATTAATTTTTTAGTCAATTAATTAAAATTTATAAAACCAAAATATTTGTGAAAAAACTAAAATCCAAATATTTATTGTAAAAAAGTTAAGTCCAAAAAAAGAAACGTAATTGTAAATTTGTAGATATAAGTGGTGTTGCTTATATCTACATTTTTAAAATATAATTTTTTCAATTTTTTCGGTTTTGATGTTGCTTTATAATATTATTTTTTTATTTTTAAAAATTTTTAACAATTTTATTTTGACTTCATTAAAAAATTATTCTATCTGCTACTGATTTCATTTACTGGTTTTTTTTTCTGTCTTATTTTACAACAATGATTGTCAGTGAGGTATATTAACTTTAGTTATATGACTGTAGAAATGTAAATTAACTGTGTATATGCATATGTTATATATATATATATATATATATATATATATATATATAATTTGTAATGGAGTGTAGTTTTAGCATCTAATGATTTTATTTGAAGTCTAAGTCGTTAAAGTCCACTTTCTTAAAGTTTTTCAAACTATGATAAATTCTATTTATTCTCTTGATTTCTAACGATAGTTTTGGAATCAAATATTTTATCTTTTTAATAATTTTTTGTGGACGTAGCCAATTGGTGAACTATGTTAAAACTTGTATTTTTATTATTTTAGGTTTACCTCTTTCACATATGTTATAATTAATTGGTATCAAAACATCAGGTTTGTGAAATGGTGTAGAGATGTTTGCAATAAACGTGAAGATCTACAAGTTTACTAGAATAAATAATTTCAGTCTTTGACAGTTAAGATGCATATTTCACTAAAACAAGAAAATTTCTAGGGTCCTCAATTTGGGAATAAAATTACTTTCTCTAATAAGGATGTTATGAAAGAGAAGATATATTCAACAATTCTGTTATGTTTCTATTATGTGTGGTAGATGAAATTATCACCAAAGTTTCTTTGTGGTTGAAATTAAGAGTCTAACGAAATCTCTAATTAACAAGATTTTTATGGAGAAACATCATCATTTTGCGTTGTGAATGCAAAAAGATATGCAACTCCAGAGAAAATAAATGCGATATTGTTGGAGCTTTTGCAAATCAATGTCAATCTCGAAGATGAGGATGATGAGTTGACTATGTTAGTCTCTTTACTATATTCATATGAGAACTTTGTTCAATCGTTTATTGTTGAGAACAAATCAATAATTTTGGAAAAAGTAGAATTATCGCTACATAGTAGAAAGTTGTGCCATAAAACTAGGGATGGACGAAAAATCTAGAACCAAATCGAATAAAAAAAACAGGTTCGGTTTGGGTATGATACTCTTTGCATTACCTAAATGGTTCTTGTTATTAAGAACCATGGACATTGGTTCAGAACCGAACCACACCGGGGGAACCAGTTGTTTATACCACGAACCATGGATATATGTCCTTCTTACCAATATTTAGATATTTTCGGTTTTTTTTGTTATTTTGGATATTTTCGGTTATTTTGGATATTTTTGGTTCTTTTGGGTATTTTCTTATCAGATATATTCAATATTTTGGGTTCTTTTGGGTATTTTTGATTTTTGGTATTTTTGGCTTTTTTGGGTATTTTTGATTTCATATATTTTTGGTAACCGGAATCACTACTATTTCGATTCTCCAATGGTTCTAATATATTAGATTCAAACCAAACCGAGCCGACATATAACCTAACCGGACCAAACCGATTTTCTTAAAGGTTCCTATATGGATTATATATTGAAGAAATCGAACTGAACCAAATACCCAAACGATCACCCCTACATAAAACAACAAGTCTAAGATGGACATGTTATGTTGATTATGTTACTCTCTTCATCACATTTAAACACTGAAAAAAATATAAAACATATAAGACCGAAATTAGGTTGGATCAATAAATTACAAGAAAAAATTCTTTAAAACAAGATATTTAAGCTAAAACTGGCGATGAAAAACGAAACAAAATAGGATTATGAACTCAAAAACATATTATTTAAAATAGATAAATATTTTACAATAAATTGATATATTTTAAACATACACAAAATGACAATATTCATTTCTTTAACATACTCTATTTCTCATAATGAAATTGTTTCAGATGTTAAGAAAATAAGCTGTACTGTTGTAAACGAAAAATGTAATAGATCATGTCATACTATTATTCTCACTCTTAATATTATTTTTGATTTGCTAAGCGCCAAAGTCATACATGTGATTTGATGTCACACTACGACTATTTTAATGCAGGCCGGCTCCAATTATTCAAGAAAATGGATCTTTCTTCCTTATGTATTAATGGAATATTCGGATATTTTAGTATGTCTTTATCTACATAAGTCACCATGAGTGATGTAGTCCTTGTTGGAATAAGCGATATTCATTTTTCTATGATTAATCAATTGCAAAAGTTATTGATTTAATCGGATTATCACCATTTTAGTCTTTCTCTTCACCATGTGTTATGTATTATATAATTCTTTTTGTTCACCATTTTATTTTAATATGAAAATCTGGATTGAAAATCACGAATTAAAAAATGATTAATTTTTTTTTAAAAATTTGATTAAGGAAAAAGCGATACATATAGGTGAGATATGATCTCTCCTTAATTCAATATATCTTTTCCAGTGTGACAGTTTTTCGAGATTCTGAATCTCATGATACAACTATGTTAAGATTATAATCGCTACACTCGATTGTAGAATCTACGAAAGTAAATCTACGTTATACTCTCTAGACTTACTCGAAAAGAAATAAGAAGAGAGAATGGAGATTTGTTGGAGTGTATTGATCTAATGATCTGAATAAGAATCTCCAATATATGATCTCTATGGATCTCAAGTTTTCTGATCTCTTTAGACCTCAAGATCTCTGATCTTTGTGGATCTCAAGTTCTCTGATTTATGATCTTTATTGTAAAGATCTGATTCTAATTCTAATCATGAATGTATAATGAATGAGAGGAGGTATTTATTTATAGTAAAAAGAAAATAGAGTATTAAGGATATCTTTCTTTCTACGTGTAAGGAAAGAAATAGGGAAATTTCCTTATTGTCTTGCAAAGAGAAGATTTTACGAAACATCTCAATATTCTCCAAAACATGTGAAATATTTGCTCATTTACTTCTATCAAAAGTACAAATTTTCACTTTTCCACAACTTCCATTTTGACACATTGTCAAAATTAATTTCTAACAAGAGTAATAAAATGAGAATTGATGAGAATTAAGTTCTCTAAACATCTAACTTAATTCATCAAGTCTGTATGGTATTTTGAGTCAGTAGAGTCTGTATGGTACCCTTTCCCATATAGACCATTAATTTTTATTCACTTTTATAAATGTATCTAAACATCTGCAGACTCTACTGACTCAAAATACCATACAAACTTGATGACTCAACCACTCATTGCATAAATGAGAACTAAGTGCATCTTAGATGGTATCATATTTCTGCCTTGAATCACTCATTGTTCACATCTATCGAATTTACTCGACCAGAAAGTGAACATGATGTCTTGAACCACCCGAGCTTTAATGTAACCTAAATAGTAGATATAACACAACTTCATTTTCTCGTAAAACTATATTCTCTATTGTGTTCGTTTTGGCCTTAAACTTGTCTTGTCATCATGAGTGAACTTGCATAATTTAGCCTAAACCATCCTCCTAAAAACGGCCTCATTTCACACTCGCTATTTGATTGTCACAAACTCTTGTCGTATAAAATAGTATAATGTAATACTATGTACATATATGAAAGGTTGCGGTCCCATATCATCAAAAGCAATGCTTATCCTTCTACACTTACATGATGCAATGTTTTTCATCTTGGGAATTGGATAGTGACTTAACGTCTTATAGTGCTTTAGTCAGATTATGTTTTCCTCTTGAACCTAGATTTTTAGTCACATAAGTAGGGTTTCCATCAAACATCCTCTTAAATTCATAGAATTTAAACCCATCCCTTTGATGATTTTGAAATCTAATATCTTTTTTGACCTTTAGTAAAGGTATTTGTTAGGTTTCAGCGGACTTGATGTAATCGATTTTGATTACACTAGTGAGATCAAGTTTCTAACGATTTTATGTCATCTTATTCTATGACAATACTCTAGGTTTGATTTTAACCTTACTAGAAAGTAGAACTGTTTTCCAAGTACCCCTAGATCTCTAGTTATTCGTATGAAGATATTATACCTTTTCAAAGTTTATGGTGTGTCTAGCTAGTTACTTTGTGTGATAATTGTTGAGGATATAATCAATGCTTCCACCACATATTCTAGGTCATCCTAAAATCTTGCAACATCACACAATGCTTCCCTGCAGACTCTGGATCATCCTATAATCTTACAACATCGCATTTGTCATCTTTTTATAATTTATATTTTTTATTATGAAACTCCTTTAGATTTTAAACTATCTTAATAATTCTTTCGAGTTATTTTTCAACTTCGAGTTAGAGTTATTTAAATTTCTCAAGGACTTCGATATTACTACATAACAATAAGTGCTTAAAACATTTAGTTATCTAAATACAACATTCTACATAAGGTTTATATATATATATATATATATAACTCTTTGAATTTTCTTTAAGTCTATGAGCTTAGCACCGGATGTATTCCTAGAACTCATTAATAGATGTTCCTAGAAATTGTCAAAACGTGTTCTTCAACGCTAGTTTAGAATCAAATTATTAGAGATTGTTCGAAAGATACGTTTCGCGATCCTATCAATGACTATCGCGAAAACCTTTTTTTCTTAATCTCATATATCGTCTTTTATGATCAAAGGTTCTGCAGAATCACTAGAGATCGTTTGCAGAATCGTTGAAGATATGTTTTAAAAAAACGTTTTAGAAATTACTTAGAAAGAAGAACAATTCGCAATAAAAATCTGATTCAAGCGATAAGCAGGAAGCGCATTCAATGAATTAAGACCGTAGATGCGAAAATTTTGATTGAAAATCACGAATTGAAAGAATGATTAAAATGTTATAAAAACTGATTAAGGAGAAGACGATACGTAGATAAAATATATGATATATCTCCTTAATTCATTAAATATTCCGTAGTGTGACAGTTTTTTGAGATTCTGAATCTCAACATACAAGTACATTAAGACTATAATCGCTACACTCGGTTATAGAATTTATGAACGTAAATTTACGAATGTAAATCTATGTTATATTCTCAAGACTTAATCCAAAAGAAAGAAGAAGAGAGAATAGAGATTTGTTGGAGTGTATTAATCTGATGATCTGAATCTGAATGAATAAAATGAACGAGAGAAAGTCTCTATTTATAGTGGAAAGAAAATATGGTATTAAGTATATCTTCTTTTTTACATACATATAGAAAAATAAGCAAATTTTTTATTGTTTTGCAAAGAGAAGATTTTAGGAAATACCTCAACATTTTTCAACACGTGTTGAATATTTGCTCGCTTTTATAAAAAATTGCAAATTTAACTTTCCGACATTAACCATTCATTTCTTTTCAATATAACTTTCATTTTGACCATTGCTAAAATTAAGTCCCAGCATTATACAAATAAAAACATGAAACAGTTTATTTTATAAAAGGTTTTAAATTAAAGCCTATAAATTTATACATAGATACACTTGTTACAAATGATCAAACTCACATCCAAAACACAAAATCATACATCCGACTTTTTTCTCCTAAACCATAGTTGGTATATCTTAACTAGAGATTATGTAACTTGGATTAAATTAACCTTGGTTGAAAATAACCAAGCAACACTTGGTCGCCATCAACCATCGTAAGCTATAGAAATTTTCATATCAAAATTGTTGAAAATTCGGTGGTTGCTCTGAAATGGGAACACAACACAAGACCATTGTGAGCCTTCCACACGAAGGTGAATTATGGAAAGGAGGAAGATATGACACCTACTGCCTCAGAGAGGGACAAATCTGGTCTCTGTCAGAGATGGTAGCTCCCCCATGAAGTGTCGTTGTCCCGGAGCGAGTACTCCATGATCGGAGGCCCCTATTCTCCTTACACTTTAGATCTATCAGACAAACACTGACAATCCACTCAAGCACGACTCATCGTCTTCTGCCTTGTTACTATGCTGCGGGATTGGTCGTATTGATGCCTTCGATAAGGAGCTTCTCCCTGCCATCAATGTCAGTGATTCGGGAGAGAGAGAGAGAGAGAGAGAGAGAGAGAGAGAGAGAGAGAGAGAGAGAGAGAGAGACAGAGAGATAGAAGAGCTTTTTGCATGGAGGGTATGATGTTTCACAAGTCGGGGCACAAGTCAAGGCACGATTGCGCTAGACTCACCATCGTATCGTAATGATCGCAGAGCAAGAGAGTGGGTTAGAAGATAGGTTCTTGAAGGTCTTTGTGTTCCTCTATTGCTCCCATAACTCTCAGAGATATTAAAATCTAAGAGATAATAAGAGAGAAGGAAGAGAGAATTTTTGATAATAAAAAAAACTTGTCTGTTAGATCACAAAATGACTGAAATTGTCTAGACAACATTACAAAAAACAATGTTAATTTTGTGCACCATTCATCCGTTAGATCAAAAAAAATATTAAGCATAAGATTTTATATATATATATCAGATTTTGTTAATCTAATTATGATTAATGCATGGGGTGTATTTGATGGTTGAAGAAGAGGCGGGTCCAAGCAGAACTGCTAAGCCGATCACTAGTGAGTTCCTATCACTTATCTTTTAAATCTTTAAGTAACATGTGCTTCAATAAAATAAATTAAATGGAACCTTGCATTCCGGGTGAATGTGTAGGGACCATCAACATAGATAGTATGGGAACCCATGTACTGTTTGATTCGGAAGCGACTCACTGTTTTGTGAGTCTAGATCTGGTTGGTATAGGTGGGTTTCAAAAGGAACCTGAATTTGAGTGTTGTTTGGTTAAGGCTACAGGAGGCCAAATCATGGAAATATCTGGGAAGGTACTAAACGTACTAGTGGTGATAGATCGGTTGATCCTTCCAGCTGATCTGATTGTTTGCACGGTGAAGTTTTATAATGTAGTCATCGGCATGACTGGTTGGAGAAGCACAAGGCGCATCTAGACTATCATCAAGGTAGGGTGAAGTTCGAAACTGATGAAGGGATGTTGGAGTATCAAGGAATACGTCCAACAAGTGGAAGCTGATCAATAAAGGTTGTGAGGCGTACTTGGTAACTATCTAGATTGTGGAAGTTGGTATGGATGCAGAGTTGGGGAACATTTTAGTGGTGCAAGAGTTTGGGGATGTATTTAAAGCATTGACTAGTTTGCCACTGCATCGAGATGATCCGTTCATGATTGAAAAGGAACCAGGGACAATGCCATTGTCCAAAGCGCCTTATCGGGTGGCACCGGCAGAAATGGTCAAGCTTAAGAAGCAGTTAGGCGAATTGATGGATAAAGGATTTTTGCGACCAAGTAGTTCACCTTGGGGCGCACCAGTCTTGTTCGTAAAGAAGAAAGATGACGGTTTCAGACTTTGCACTAATTATCATGGGCTAAACAGGGTGACTATCAAGAACAAGTACCCACTACCGAGAATTTACAAATTGTTCAATCACTTGAGTGGTGCAATATGGTTCTCGAAGATAGATCTTGCATCGAGATACCATCATATTCCTATTAAGGAAGAAGACATAAGAAAGATCGCCTTCAGGACAAGGTATGGTCACTTTGAGTTCGTGGTTATGTCGTTCGGGCTAACTAATGTACTGATTGCCTTCATGAAGCTCATGAATGGCGTATTCAGGGACTGTTTAGATGAGTTTGTCTTCATTTTCATCAATGAAATTCTCGTTTATTGAAAGACCCAGGAAGAGCATGAAAATCACTTTAGGACAATAATGAATTGGTTGAGGGAACATAAGCTGTATGCTAAGTTGAGCAAATGCAGTTTTTGGGAGAGAGAGATTGGCTTTTTGGGCCATGTCGTTTCTGATAAGGGAGTATATGTGGACCCAAAAATGAACAAGGCCATCAAGGACTGGACGAGACCTCAGAATGCTTCAGTAATCATGAGTTTCTTGGGTCTAGCTGGATACTACAGACGGTTTGTCAAAGGCTTTGCCAGCATGGCTCAAACAATGACTAAGTTGACTAGGAAGGATGTTCAATTCGTTTGGACAAAGGAATGTGAAGAAAGTTTCAGGAAGCTCAAGGAGATGCTAACAAGCACTCCAGTATTAGCATATCCAATACCGGATGAACAATTCTTGGTTCACATTGATGCATCATGAATTGGCTTGGGATGTGTGCTCATGCAACAAGGAAAAGTGATAGCTTATGCATCCAGACAACTAAGAAAACATGAAGGAAAATATTCAACACATGACTTGGAGATGGCGGCAGTAGTGTTTGTCTTAAAGATCTGGAGATCTTATCTGTATGGTGGAAAGGTCCAAGTATTCACGAACCAAAAGAGCCTTAAATATATTTTCACTCAACCGGAGTTGAATCTGAGATAAAGGCGTTGGATGGAATTGGTGGCAGATTACCACTTAGATATTGCCTACCATCTAGTCAAGGCAAATCTGGTAGTGGATGCTTTGAGTAGGAAAATAATAGCTTCGGCTACATAAAAAGACATGGAAAGATTGGTTGGGATGGTTGGATCCCGAAGGCTTTATGCCTTAACCGTTGAGACTGAACCGTTGGGTCTGGGTGCGTCAAAACAAGCAAATTTACTAACAAGGGTCAGATTGGCTCAAGAGAAAGATGAAGCCTTGGTGAACGCTTTGAAGAATGAGAACACATAATATCAGACTTCGAGCAATGGGACCATCTTGGTGAATGGTCGAATGTGTGTTCCGAATGATAAGGAACTACGGGAACATATATTGAAAGAAGCACATCAGTCTAAGTTTTCTATACATCCTGGTTCGACAAAGATGTACATAGACCTTAAGAGGTATTACCAGTGGGTTGGAATGAAGCGAGATGTAGCCAGTTGGGTTGCAGGATGCCAAACTTGTCAGATGGTAAAGGCTGAGCATCAAGTGCCAATCGGGTTATTGCAAAGTCTACCTATTCCTGAGTGGAAGTGGGATATGATCACTATGGATTTTGTAACCAGATTGCTTATGGTAAAAGACAAAGATGCGATATGTGTGATTGTGGATAGACTCACCAATTTTTCTCACTTTCTCGCCATAAACAGAATGGACAACTCTGAAGTTTTGGCCAGAGGTATGTCCAAGAGATAGTGCGGCTGCATGGTGAACCGACTAGCATTGTATCAAACCGTGACTCCAAGTTCTATTCGGAATTTTGGAGATCACTTCAGAAGAAGTGTAGGACAAAGGTGCACATGAGCACAACTTATCACCCTCTAAATGATGGCCAATCATAAAGGAAAATTCAGAGCTTGGGGGATTTATTGAGGGCATGTAAACTGAACTGGGGTGGAAAGTGAGAGAACTATCTACATTTGGCCGAGTTTACTTATAAAAATAGTTATCAAGCAAGCATTCAAATGTTGCCTTATGAGGCGTTATATGGAAGCCTTTGCAGATTTCCCTTATGTTGGACACAATTGGGGAAGCGAAGCATCTATGGCCGGGAATATGTAGAAGGGACCACATAAAAGATCTTTAAGATCAAGATGAAAGAATCTCATGACAGATAGAAGAGCTATGCTGATAAACGAAGGAAAGAGCTTGAATTTGCGGTTGGTAACATGGTCTATCTCAAGACTGTCATATACAAGGAAAGAATCGAGCATCCAAGAATGCTAAGTTAAATCCGAGATACATGGGTTTGTACAAGATCCTTGAAAGGATAGGTGTGGTTGCATATAGGCTGGAATTGCCTTAGGATATGAACCAGTTTCATGATGTCTTCCACGTTTCTCAGTTAAAAAATCAAGTCACAAATCGAGATAAGATCATGACTGAGATCCCAGTGGATATAAGGGAAAACCTCACTGTTGAGGGAATACTAGTTCGGGTGATTGGCAAAAAGACTAGAACCGAAAGGAAGAAAATGGTTAGGTATGTTCAAGTCATTTGAGACTATGAAGACGATGAAGAAACGACTTGGAAACCAGAAGAGTTGATGAAGGCAAAATATACTAAGTGATTCGAAAAACAGAAGGTGGTTCAACCTAAGAAAGTTTGAGGTGATAATTCTAGGACAAATTGAAGCCTAAGTGTGGGAGAGTTGTAGTGTCTGTGAACCAAAATTTGCGGCTTGTCCCCATAAGGAACGACGTGGTAGGTCCAGGGAGAATCATCATGATGATGATATGAGAGGCAGAGATGATGAAAATCGGCGGCGGCGTAACAACAATCCGATTGCAAATCAACGCCAGGGTGAAGCTCATTGTAGAGGAGATGGGCTTAAGCGTGGCACAAGTGGGCCCATTAAAAGAAGACTCTTCTAAGAAGTTGATGAAAGGAAAAGTGGACATGAAGGAGTGGGTTATAATATTAATTTTTTAGCCCAAACCAGTTCAATTATATATATACCGATGCTATCTCTGCTCCAAAACAAAGCACCAAATATTGGGTCTTATAGATTTTTGGGACAACTACTAGTCAAGAGTGAAGGAGGTGTTGTTGGGCAGACAGCTCTCTTAAGCCCACATGATTGAAGAAATGGGTCCAAAACTGAACATGTTGTAATGGGTTCTAAAGATTTTGGGTCGAAAATAGGACAATTGGACAAGCTACTTAAGTCTAATGGGCCTGAAAAATTAGAGGAGCTATCCAATGGTTTTGTTGGTCGTGTTGTACCAGCTATAAATGACCAGAAAGGCATCAATTCTGAATTACTCCCAATTGATGACATCATCTCATCACTAAAGGGCTTGTTGGAAAATACTAACGTTGCATCGGACAAAGTTGCATAGTTGGGAAAGTTTGACAAGGCTTTATATACAAGGAAGAAAGCTGGTCAAACATAATTTCATGATTCTAAGGTTTTGAAGCAAGCATCTCGCCACCTTATGAACCCGATTTTAGCTGCTAAGATGCAACCATCACACTCAAAGACAGACCTAATTGCTGGGAATGAGTTTGAGTACAAGGAAAGCCAGGTGGTCGAGCGGGTACCACCAGCAGATGAATATATGATATTGAGCTAGAACTGTCAAGGAGCGGGTAGCTCCATGAGATTTCATCGATTATAGGAATTTTGGCGCACACTATTCTCGGGAATACTTTTTCTTTATGGAGACTAACCAATCAAAGGAGTTTCTTCAAGATTTACAAGCACACTTAGGATATGACTTTTCATTTACTGTTGACCCTTCCGGTCTTAGTGGTGGTTTAGCCATTTTAGCCTTGTCTAAGTTCAATATTCAAGTTTTATCTTACAATAAGAATGTAATCGATACTTTTGTTACTTTTGATGGTATTAAAGCTTATGTCTCTTTTGTTTATGGTATACCTATTGTTACAAACCGAAATTTAGTTTGGGAAAGAATACAACGAATTCTCTTAAATAGAAAAGCGACATGGATGATAATCGGCGACTTCAATGAGATTGCTGGTCATCATGAAAAAAGAGGTGGGCGTAAACGCAATGAATCCTCGTTTATGGACTTCCGAATCATGCGGAAAACTTGTGGTATGGTTGACCTGTCGTTTATTGGCAATTGTCTATCATGGTTTAGACGAAGGAGAAAATAAACTATTCGCTGTAGATTGGATAGAGCGATGAGAAATAAGGATTGGTATGAATTATTCTCTCATTCACAAGTGGAATATCTAAGATTCTATGGGTCCGACCATCGACCCCTACTTCTCTAGGTCTAGCAGAAACATACTTTGGGCACCCATAAGTTTTGTTTTAAAAAGTGATGGCTAGTTGACGACCGTTTTGAGAGTGTTGTTTGAACGAGGTGGGATAAAAGAACCCCCGGGATTACTATACCCATAGGTGATAGGGTAAAGGATTGTAGAGGCGCGATTTCAAGATGGTAGCGAGATGAGCAGTTACATTCATCTACTACACTAAGTCACTAACCAGTATACAATCAAAACTAGATAATGTACGCTCTAATGATGCCTTAATGCATAAAATACCACAAATCATAGAGCGTTTACGCACTGCATTAGCGGCAGAGGAAATATTATGAAAGCAGAAAAGTCGAGTGACATGGCTACAGGAAGGAGATAGGAGTACAAATTTTTTCCAAGAAACAATGAAACAACAACGAGCCCGTAATCGTATTTTTGGTCTTGTCAATGAAACTGAGGTTTAGGTGGAGAAAGAGGAAATTGAAGCGGTGACTACTTTATATTTCCATAAGCTGTTTACTGCCTTTGGCATAACGAATGTGGAATCTGCGCTTCGTCCTGTTCATTCTCGGGTTACGGAGGACATGAATTATGCGCTTCTAAAACCGGTCACTCCAGAGGAGGTGAAGGAGGCGGCTTTTTTAATGCATCCAAAAAAAACTTTGGGTCCAGATGGGATGACATCTTTGTTTTATAAAAAATATGAGCATATTGTAGGTTTGCATGTGATCTATATGGTGAAACAATTTATGGAGCAAAGAGTGTTTTAATCGCGTCTAGATGAGACCCACATCTGTCTTATTCTAAAAACAGACTGACCTAGGAGCATGACTGAATCCAGACCGATTAGTATTTGCAACGTCATTTACAAGGTGATATCAAATGTATTGTGTCAGCACCTAAAAGGATTACTATCCGCTCTAATCTCTGACACTCAATCAACTTTTATAACAGAGAGGATGATTTCGATAATGTACTACTTGCCCATGAGGATTTCCATGCATTACGCTCCAAACATTCGTGTATGAACAATTTTATGGCGATTAAAGCTATTATGAGTAAGGCGTATGTTAGAAATGAGTGGTCCTTTCGAGCTACGGCTATGACTAGGATGGACTTCGCTCCTAAATGAATAAGATGGATAATTGAGTGTGTAAGATCAGTTACTTACAAGATCTTGATCAATGGTTTTCCAAAAGGATTGGTCATTCCATCTAGGGGATTAAGACAAGATGATCCTTTATCACCATATCTTTTTATCCTATGTACTGAGGTTTTGATAGAAAATTTGTAAGATGCGGAGTAAATGAGCCAATTAACCAGAATTGAAATAGTTGCAACTTGTCCTCCGCTTTCTAACCTACTATTTGCAGACAATAGTATTTTCTTTTGTCAGGCTACTATTACTGAGTGTTTTGACATTGTGAATATACTATCTCTTTATGGTAATGCCTCTAATCAACATATTAATTTTGATGAATCCACTGTCATGTTTGGCACATGAGTGGAGGAACAAGAAAAATTTACTTAAAGAACGCCTAGGAATCACTCGTATGAGAGAAGGGAAATACTTAGGTATCCGAGAGCAACTATAAGGCTCTAAGGCTCATGTTTTTGCATATGTACTTGATCGTTTACAATCTCGAATTAATGGTTGGTCATCCAAATTTCTTTCCAAGGGAGGCAAAGAGGTTTTGATCAAGTTAGTAGCACAGGTTCTACCAAATTATGTCATCACATGTTTTAAGTTTCCTTTGGGCTTAATTCTGAAGTTACCTAGTGTTATAGCTAATTTCTGGTAGAGATCAAGAGCAAACTCACGAGGTATTCACTGGGTGGCATGGTCTAAGATATGTCTTCCTAAAAAACTTGGGGTCTAGGCTTCAAATCCCTGGTTTATTTTAATCAGGCGATGCTCGCAAAATATCTTTGGTGTCTCTACCAAAATCCCGATTCCCTCTTTGGTCGGATTTCCAAGGAACGATGTTATCAAAATAATTTACCGTTCCATGCCCTAAAACCCATTAGACCATCTTATGGATGGCGCAATATTTGAGGTTCTAAAAGCTTAATAACCATAGACATACGCTCTACAACTAGAGATGGGATAAATACTCATGTCTGGTGCGATAACTGGCTACCGAAAGATTTGCCTATGCCGGCTCAGCCATCCAGTGAACTGGTTGACCAAGATTTGCGAGTACACACTTTACTTAAAACCAATTATACCCTATGGAATATTGATTTAATATGTCAATTAGTCTCTCCTCGAGATGTTCCCTTCATTTTGAGTATTAAACCATCCTTTTAACTAGCCGATGGTTTATGTTGGAATCACACCCAATTAGGACTTTTCACACGCTTATGGAGTCCCAATATAATATGGAGACAGCGTTTCATTTACAAAGACCAAATCTCTATGGTATGAAGGCACATGTGTGGTCGATAGGTGCCCCAACGAAGATTCGACATTTTCTATGGCAAATCTTATGGGGAGCATTAGTTGTCCATGATCACCTAGTTCAGCGAAAGATTAGGGTGGATAATGTTTGTGCACGCTGTGGCGCGGAAGGGAAATTGGTTGACTATGCACTATTTGAGTGTCCCCATGCTTTGCAATCGTGGAACCTTTCGAATATTCCCTCATGGATTAGAGTTTTTCCTACCAACTCACTGAATGAAAATATGAGTTACATTCTCTCTTTCTCGATAGGACAGCCGGAGGAACCAACACAGACAAGAAATTACCCATGGATTATATGGCTCATTTGGAAATCAAGAAATGACAAATTATATTTGGGGAAATATCGCGACCCACAAGATATTTTCGACCTAACTGAAAAGGAATCAAATGCATGGTATCAAGTGAATCTAGTGGAGAAAAGGGACATCCAACAACGCACATAATGTTCAGAACTGTTATCCCACCATCACACTATCTGTTTTGTAGATGGATCCTGAAAAACTATCTCAACAACGAGTGGTATAGGCTGGCTTCTCCATTACAAGGATAATACAACATATATTCTAAGATTAATAGGTCTTAGAAGTGGGCGCTTCCCCCTTCAAATAGAACTTCTAAGTCTAGTATGGGAAATGGAAAGTATCCTTCGATGTGGACACCATGTACCATATTTGCTACAGATTCAACTAAACTCGTCACAATGGTTTCAAATCCGCCAGGTTGGCCCGCGTTTGCAGCATAATTGAAGGAGCTAAGTTATTTGCAGTCATTCAATCCTATGGCTACATTGATTTATCAACCTAGATCATAGAATGTGAAGGCCGAATTTCTTGCTCAACAAGCGCGGAAGCAGAAGCACATATTCGCATCGGTGGATAGCATTATTCCTTCTTGGCTATATGATGTGCATGGTGTCTTACGTCGTTAATCTCGATGTATTTATTTTTTGGTGATAAAACAATAAAAATCATTCTAAGTTAAATGGTGATAACAAATATATATATATAT
>OVBE01009860.1:0-15607 GCA_900406425.1 Iberis pinnata
AAAAAAAATAAAAAAAATTCCTCGTCAAAATACGGGTTTCTACACTAATCTTCTCCCAAAGTATTATATCCCTATTCTCGAATTACTAAAGACAAACTTCCACCGTATTTAGATAATTCGATCATGCATTTCAATTCATATTTGATAAGTTCATAACCCCCTAAGACAATACTCCTGCAAGCAAAGACACTTATTCATCTAGATTAGATCAGACTTCTAAACCAAATCCCTTTGAGTTTATAATTCTATGATCAATGAACTAGTTAGCTACTCTAATTCATGCACTTGGAACAAATCTAGACTGAGAACCTAACAAATTTCAGTCCATTCTATCAAACCCTAATGATTAACCTGGTTTCTCTAGGAAAACCCTAAAACCTAACAAATAGAATACTCAGACATGATAGCAAGAACATAAATCATAGATTGAGTAAACATTGAAGAATTAAAAATCCAAATTGTATATAAAGAAATCAGAGTTCAGAAATCCTCTCAAATACAGATGTANTTATCAAATACAGATGTAGATCTCTTCTCTCTAGAACTTCAGCGATAAAACTTGTTCTAAAAATTAATAAAAACTTCTCTCTAAAATGATAAGCTAAAAGGGCTTTTTGTAGTTTGAGAATAAAAGAAAATAAAATCTAAATAATAAAAAACTAACAATAGATCTTGAGGTCAAATGCGTCTTTTAGCTCTCTTTTCCTTTAGTTCGAGATTGTTCTTGTCCGAGACTTGGACACTTCATTCTTCATTTGCATTTGAATTCCTCCAAAAATCATCTTTTTTTGCTCTAGAACGTCCCAAACACCGAATTTCCTGAAAACATGCTAAAAACACAAGGAAAACACTCGGATAACACTAAATAATAGGTATAAATACCCACTAAAAGGTGTTAAATCCGAGTGATATCATCGCTTTACTTTAGTCCATGTCCAACAAACCATTAATGCGTTCCTCAATTCATTACACTTTGATCCCAACCCACACGACACATTCAACTCATCCTCGAATGCTTCGTAATGCTCAGGTTCATGTTCAAAACTTTTCGTTGGCAGTGGGTTTTTGTTTAACTTAGTTATCTCAGCAAATTCGTTTAATCTAAACCTGATAGGTTGATCATGAACGATACTCCAAATCTCCTTCTTACTCATGTGAAGCTGTCTACAAAGTAGATAATATACTGTCTTAGCAGACCACATGATCTGGCTATCAGCTATCTTGGATATGATTCCAATGAGTAACGCCTTCAGATCTTCCCACACATCATTATGTATTGCTTCTCTAACTTTTGTTATGTCTCCCAATGGACATTGTGATTTAACGATTTTTTCAATATTAGAAGCCCTTAAAAGTCTTGGAGGGTAATCATGTGTTTGATATTTAGAGGCACACATCTGATCATAAAAAGACAAATATAAATTGGCCAAAAATACAACTAACCCAGTTGCGATGGAAAACAAAATCAGCCATAACATAATTAAAACTCAGTAGCAATAAGATATATAACTCAGCCACTATATAAAATAACTCAATCACATCAGAATATGAAACTCAATCGTATCAGAAATAAAACTCAGTCTTAACATTAATTAAAACCAGTCGTAATATATATCAAAATCACTCGCAACATACAGGAGTACACGACGAGGGCGAATACAATTCTGACAAAGACGATTTCAGAGAAGAGACGATGGTAAAAACTACATAAACTAAACTGTTGTTTTTATTTAGGGATTTACTTTGTGTAAAATACAAGAGTATTTAAGAAGATTTGTCTTCTTATATGTAAAATGAAACCCAGACACAAGATAAATGAAACTCATCTACAACAGAATCAAACTCAATCATAATGGAAATCAAACTCGGTCGTAACAGATGTCAAACTCAACCACAATATATATCAAACTCGTCCACAATAAAATCAAACTCATTCGCAACATATATCAAAGGGAATCAATCGCAACTTACCAGAAATTTTGACGAGGGTTCACAATAGGATTTCAACGATGACGATGTCGGAGAAGAAGACGAGCGCGATAACTAGGTCACCCAACTGTTTTTTTCTTTAGTCAGAGTAAAATAGTAGGGTGTTTTATAAATTTGATATGTAAAATATTTCAGTGACGTGGTACGGTTTAGTGACGTGGAATACGGTTCAGTGACGTGGATTTGTTGATTATAAATTGACCAAATTAGGAGAAAACTAATCAAGGGAGTGAATCGTAATTTACAAGGGTCACGAAAACACTGTAGTAATTTTTGAAAGATGTATGGTATTCTAATAATTTTAGAAAGTTTGTATGGTATTCTAATCATTTTAAAAGATTTATATGGTATTCTAGCGATTTTCTCTATTTTTTAATTACTAATTTTGAACAAAATAACAATAAAATCAAACTCTTACATACACAACTATTTAACTTTGTATTATCTTCAATTATATTAAATTTATTCTTTTATATCCCACATAAATTTATTTTACTTAAATTTTCTAAGGATATATGTGTTGACATCATCCATCTAACGTGTTAAAATTTCTACTTACAATAAAGAAGTTGAAACGCATCTCTTTTGTTTTATATAACAATTGAAGATAAATAATATCACAATGCATCTAATTGTTCATATTAAAAATGTAAAATTAAATATTTTAAAAATCATTTTTAGAGGTAGTATCAAATAAGAAGATGATAACGTTGGCTAGTTGGTACTTATTAGACATTTAATTATATTAGTGAGATAAAAATAATCATTTTCACCCTAGATAATTCTGAACGTATCTCACATTGGAAGTGAAAATGGACGTCGAATGATATATAAAGGATATGAGCCAATCCACTTATTGGCAATTGGTTTTGAGTTGGAAGCTCATAATCCTAACATAATATCACAGCTCGATACACGCTATCCAGTGAAACAAAATAGATCTGGCCCAACAAAAAAGGCCTGATCAACCAAACCCGAAATTGATCCTATAATGGGATATTGTCGAGATTAATGGCTAGACGGACAATAATCTCGAGGAGGCGTTTGAAAGTATCCCACATTAGAAGTTAAGAGGGACACTGAGTGATATATGTGGGATGTAAGCCACTACACTCATTGTCTATTGGTTTTAAGTTGGAAGCTCATAATCTTCACATGGTATCAGAGCCCAAACACACGTTGCCCCACTAAACCGAAACTGATCCGGTCCATCGAAAGAGGCCCGATCAACCGAACCCAAAATTGATCAGATACTAGGATATTGTCGAGATTAATGGCTAGACGGACCATTATCTAGAGGGAGCGTGTGAAAGTATCCCACATTGAAAGTGGAAAGGAACCTTGAGTGATATAAAAGAGATATGGACCAGCCTACTCATTAGCAATTGGTTTTGAATTCGAAGCCCATAATTCTAACAATAACTAATGAACATTTTAAATTATTTACAAATCTTCGACTTAAGAATAGATGCAGTCCTTAAACAAAATGTTCCGAAATTTGAGATTATGCAAAAAAATTGTGATTTTGTATTCTTGTGTTTATGATGAAAACATAGATTAGAATTAGAATATGATGATTTGACTTTGATGTGAGTTAAGGTGAATTCTAAATTCAAGTCTTCAACAAATGTTTGTCTCAACCACATTAATTTACCTATATAAAAAAAAAAAACCGTATCTTCTTTATTTGCTCAAAGTTGCATTTAAGAGCTTTTTTACCCTCGTTTAAAAGTTTTCACCCATTTTTCTTTACCCAAATTAGTAAAGCGTGGTTTCAAATGGTCATAAGGGCTTTTTCGGCCAAGGTTGTCCCCCAACTGGGCATGTTGGGGCTGGGCATGTTTTGTGATTGAGTTTGTTTAAATCTGTTTCCTATTTGGTAAGGTCAGTCTCCTTTAAAGCTCTAGCTTGTCGCTCTTGCTTTTAACTTTGGCCTTCAAGATATATAAATGAAAAAATTATGAGACATACCATGATCGGTTATCAATCTAACAAAAATGTCATATTAATGACATTTTATGGAACATATTATAACTAACAAAATGAAATTACGCATGTGTCTGATTTGACACCAAATAATTGACATTTTAAAAGAAAAAAATATTTGAAAGATTTTTTTAACTTTTGCCGAACTTTTTGATTACTCCTCTCTCCACAACTTCGAGAAAAAAGTTGCACTGTTTATCTTCTTTATTCTCTCTAGAATTTAAACAGTTTTTGAAACCCTAACTCAACATTTTGCTCGATTTAGGATATTTTTCATCAAAGTTCTTCACAAATTTCACTAATAGAAGTGGAAATGTCATCCATTAAACAAGTTCGGCAATTACCTAGACTGAAAGGGAAGGATTCGGAGAACCCAGAAACAGCGATGAACGAAAGTTTGGGCGTATCAACGGAGAAATCAACAGACTCTGTCCAGTCAAGTAGAAAAAGCTCATCTGGTGAAGCAGTAGAACATGTCCACACAGTTTCTGAGAATGTCTCTGCAAACTAAACTAAACGGTTGTTTTTATTTAGGGATTTACTCCGTGTAAAATACAAGAGTATTTAAGAAGATTTGTTTTCTTATATGTAAAATGAAACACATAAACAACATAAATAATACAGAGCAGGTTATTTGGCTCTGTATTAATATGTGGAACAAATTTATCACCTCGTCCGTTATTTTTACGTAGACATGATTTTGTCGTTTCGCAGTCCATTTACATTCATTTATATGTTGCTAGATACTTATTTATCGTCCATTAGATATCACATAGACCACATTGCTTATTTTTCGTCCATTAGATATCAAGTAGACCACATTACTTCATTTACAGTTGACAATATGTAATATTCATATTTGTTTACTAAATATACATTGACATAATTTTCACTTTGAATATATTATTAAGTTAGCTGCGTTTTTTTTCTTTGTTACCTATGCAGACTCTATCAACTCCTAAATTTACCAACAATTATCATAATTGTATCGTCCATTTCACCTACAAAAAACAGATTACAAACCATCAATATTATGTCCACCATGATGTCTACTAACATTTGTTCTAATAAACAAAGAACATTAATTAAGTTTAGTACGTATTAACCCACAAAAAAAAAAACCAAGATCATTTGTTAATCTTACATGCCTAACTCTTACAAATCGCCACCCTCAAGTTTTATTTACTTCCACTTCTTTCATCAATGTTGGTTAAAGACAAAATGAGTTCTCTAATTTAATTGAGTTTGGTATTAACTTTTGGTTCATACCATCATATCATAATAAAATTTTACCAGGCTCATTAATTGTAGTACTTTGCACGCCGCTTGAAACCATTTTCGTGGAGGGTAAAGTTAACTTTTTTCTCTTACCACAATGCCATACTTTTATGGTGTTGGTTGAAAAATTTGAGATATATGGTATTGGCTATAACTTATATAGAAATTATGGTACATACAACAAAAATCTCTACACTAAAAACAGGCCAAATAAATACCATATCATAGTAATTGTTTAAAAACTTTCAAAATTTTATTATTCAAACGAATTTAAATTAAATAAAACTGAAAATAAATTGAAATGACCATTTCTACCCTATAAGTATAGTGATTACTATACATTTTAAAATTGTATTCTTCTTTAACAAAATATTAATTTAAATATTTTGTGATAGAATGTATATATATATATATACACAAGATTGATATATATATATATATATATATATAATTTACTAGAGTTTTCAATGTAAATTATCAAGAAAATTAAATTGTAGGGGAAAAGTTGAACAAAATGTTAAACTTAAACAATAATTTAAATTCAGTTTAGCTAAAAAATAATTAAACTAAATATAATTAAAAATTTTGTTAAAAATTTTGCAACAATTTTTTAGAAACTAATGATCATTAAGAACAATTGTAGTGATTTTTCTTCTACTTTTTTTTAGCAAAAGTAAACATTTTTTTGATGTATCATTTAAAATTTTATGAAAAAAAATCTACAAACTACTCTCCAACAAGCTCTTTAATACCATAAATTTTATAGACTTTATAACATATACCATATTGGTTCGCTTAACCAAAACTACCATATGTCACATCATAATATTTTACTATGTTGCCCTTTCTTTGTTTTGAGCAATCGATTAGAATAAAAAAAGTTAAATTATTTTAAAATTTTTAAGAAACTATTATGAGAAAAAGTTGACACACTCTCTTTCAAACATTTGACACTGTCTCATGTGAAGATTTTGACACTTTTTGTGAATCAATTTTGACATTTGATTCTCTCTCGTCGAGAAAATGTTTTTCATAAAAATTGCTTTTGAATTGTTTTCCAGAAGATTTCCATCAACTCTTCAAATTGATGATATCATCGCTGTCATCAGGAAAAGAACAACGCTCATCACCAAGGTTTAAGGAGAAACCACCGTTGAACCCACCGCCAAAACAACCACAAAAACTAATGTTGTAACCGCTGTTGCGACTACTGGCGAGTTCATCAAAAACGTCATCATAAATTGTTCTCGGCATAGCAGATCTTGTCCATCAAAAACGACTTTTGAAGGTGTTCTCGTCATTGACGACCCTGTTCACCAGTCTCGCCGACAGTCTTCCACCATGATCCTCTAAATGATTCTGTCCACAAGGCACGCCGAAAAACGTCCATCAAATCATCATATCTTGATCCTGCTTCTGTCCACCAGAAACGCTGCAAACCTTATGGACAATCAACAAACACCGTTCCTGATTCTGTTCACGAGACTCTGTCAAAGAACATGTCGCCCACCACGTCCCTCCCCAACTTGTCCATCATAAAAAACCACCATAAGTCGTTGACCGTCTCCACCACTAAGACCATCACACTGACCATTACGTCCAAGGGTACATGCACAAAACACACAATCATCAGTTTCTCACGTAGCAATCATACAATTGTATATTATAAACGTTAACTAATGAATACGGTTATGTCCACAACTATTTTAGATCACACTTGGTTTGGACAAAATTTTCTCCTATATTTTTGTCACAACTATTTTCACTACCTCATATTTATTTGGAAAAATTATGTTTGATTCCATAAATTAAATAATTTTATGTGATATACCATAATGGTATCACAAAATATATCATATGTCACTTGTAGGAAGATTACACTGCTGCCCTTACTTTTGCTGGCAATTTTTAGGGAAAAAAATTAAATAATTTTCACTTCGATAGAATAGGTACATTAATGGTGGTCTGTTTTTTTTTATTTGGTTTGTTTGCTGTATCATTTATTCCGTGGACGAGTTTGTTGTCTTTTGTGGACAAATATGTTATGGATACGTATGAATAAGCAATGAACCAGTTGTAGTTTATTGTGGTTTTTCTATTATTGGAGATTGGATTCTTTGTGTTCGTAGTAAATGAGCAAAGAGCAACAATGTATTGATCATTGTTGTCCGTGGACAAGTTTGTTTTTTCCTTGTTTTGAGTTTTTTTGGTTTTTTTTGTTCTATTACAACATTTAGATTTGCGAGTTGGACAAGTGTGTTAGTGTTGTGGACAAATGTGTTAGTAAGCAAATGTGTTAGTTTTGTGGACAAATGTGTGTTATTGTTGTGGAAAAGTGTGTTAGTAAGCAATGAACCAGTTTTAGTATTTATGATTTATTTGATGGGGGACTGGTTGGTGGATAGGCGAGCCTGATGTGGTGGACGAACTGTGTTGCGAAGGGTGGACATGCATTTCTTGGACAAGATCAGAAACTGGAGCGTTTTCTTGTCCATCTGAAATGCGGTTGCCCTTGTGGACAAATTTTGGATCTACTCTCGTGGACGAGTTCCGACTATAATGATAGACCAGATTTGGACTAGTTCTTCTTGGCACTTTATCGGCAACCGATTCCTCATGGACAGACTCACTAGCGATTATGGTGGACATACCACGTTTGTGGACAACTTAAACAGCACCACTCACACAAAAAATTAACATAAGTGTCTTACCTTCTCACTCGTATAGGTTGAGCTGCACAACAAACTTCAATTAATGGTGGATTCAACCTTCGATTTCTTCATTAATTTCATTTAATTAAACTTTTTATTTTTAAAACATCTAATCACCATTAAGACTCATAATGCTCTATTTTGAGACACCTCTATCCCGCCAAACGCATCCCATAATGCAGGGGCACAATTGACTTTAACTCCATGCAAAAATAGTATTTTTATGATATATTGCACAAAGATTAGGCAATATGGAATTTTGTGTGAAATTTTTTAACAATATGGTAGAAATGGTAATTGTCCCTACTTGTTTTGATGATGTCAACGACACTCTCTCAACACTATCCTCATATTGTCCAACACTGCAACTTGCACCCTATCCACCACCGCAACTTATACTTTGTTCACCACCGACAAATGTACCTTCTCAAAAAAAAAATCAAAACATACGACAGCTTCCGAAGTGATCACGACTTATGCCCACAACTATTTTAGGTCACACATGACGTGGACAAAATTATCCCCTATATTTTCACAATTATGTCCACTACCTCCTATATGCCTGGAGGATGTTATCGACACTTCGCCAACATTATCTTCATGTTGTACACTACTGTAACTTGCTCATTTTCCACCACCAAAAATGTACCTTTTACAAAAAAAAAATCAAAACAAATGACAGCTTTTGAAGTTGTCACGACTTCTGTCCGCAACTATTTGAGATCACACGTGGCTTGGAAAACAAATTTCCATATATATATTTTACAACTATGTTCATTACCTCCTATTTGACTTGAGAATATTAGCGACACTCCATCAACATTATCCTCATGTGGATACAACATCCGATCCGGTCTTACGTGAAAACATAAATGGTCCATCGTTTAATATCAAGATGGTCTACTCGAGCTAAATATGAGCTATTACTTGTAAACCAAGTTAAGTAAATAGCACTAAAATAAAATTAAAAATCATATTGGCCAGAAAATATAAGCTCCATCAAACATAACTAATGATGATCTTCCCTCAATTTTCTATAAAGTTTTTTTTTTAAAAAAAAATTCACTTAAATAACACATCTAATCAACCATTAATGAGCATTAAATGGTATTATTGTCAACACCAATTTCATTCACATCCTACAGATAAATAGAGGGTTTTTTGGTAATTAGATCTATACCACAAGTACTAGTGTTATGGTATATTGTACAAATCACAATTATGGTATTTTGCATAAAAATCTGAAAATTAGGGTAAAATTTATAAAAGTCCCTTTATTTTATTTATCTACGTTCATTTACTTTTTTACTCATAATTTTCCAAAATATCCATAACAAGAAAAACTCAAAACATTGTTAAATAAAAATATGGGTAAATTTTCACTAACACAACTATGGCAATTAAAAAAATTATATACTTTTTTTGTTCGTGTTTGAGAATATAATTGTATTTTGAATATCTATTATATTTTTGGTATGGTTTGAATATTTTTTTTTATTCATTTGAGATCCGAGGTAGGTTGGGGAAAAAAACTCAAAACTTAAAATAAGAATCTGAATCCAACAAAAAATACTCGAACTGAAACCGAACCGAAACTATAAAATATCTTAATGGTTATTGCTTCTAAAAGTTTGGATACCCGAATCTAAATGTGTATTATCCAACCCGAAACACTCGAATGGATAGTTACGTATAAGTTTGTTATCATATAGATATTAATATATTCATGAATAAGTATATTATAAGTATTGAGTTGTGTAATTTGGTAAAATATAAAGTTTTTGATGTCTTATATGTTTATTTATACATCAAATTATATAATTAAGTTGAACTAATATAAGAAAATGTCGTGTACATTCTCGTATAAAAAATTAGATTTCATCAAATAAAAAAACCCAAGTTGAAAAAAATACAAAATCATAATTAAACCAATTACTAAACTGGTTGGATCCTAATTAAAATTTTAAATCACTTCCACAAAATTTTAGATCATTATGATTCGTTTTTTTATTTTCAAAAAAATATTCGGATATACCCGAACACGAAGCTAAAATACACGAACTAGACCCGAAACTATAATATACTTGAACGGATTTTAAACCTCTTTACCGGCATCACAACTTAGTCTAACTTGATCTATGCCATGAAATCTAGGTTTGTTGTTTCTGCCAACATGCCCTTCGGGTTTGGTGGAGGGGTGGTTTTTATCAGCCTTGCTAAAACACTAGCAACAAAACCCAATAGATTATGAGTTTTCATTTCAAAACCAAACTTGTTATGAGTATATTAATTCATATCCCTTATATATTAGTCTTTATCATTGGATTTGGTCTCCGAAAGTTATTTTCAGGTTTCTTGTATAGCTATGGTGAATGTTAAATCAAGGTGATATAACCATTGGTTCAGTCTTGTTTAAATTGGTCAGATTTTAAGTGTGATCAAATTATGGTTTGGTGGAATTCAGAGGTTAACCGAGTCCGGTTATTGTAGCTTTGTATCTCACCTAGAAGCCATTGTCTTCTTTTGTTCATGCGAAGGAGAATCCAAGATTGAGCTGAGAATTGGTGCAGTTGAGAGGTGGTTATTTCTGTTATGGTTGTTAAGGGTTGTTAGCTTCCTAATTAGATTCAATCTCTATGTACTTAGTCTATATATAAGGAACCTAGAGCTAGGCTTGTAATCGAATCGCAAAAGGTGAAGCACACGGATTTGTGTTACTTAGTGATAGTAGATTGTTTGCTTGTGCCGCCAAGCCCCAGAGAGTAGCTCACGCGAACTCTGGGTTACCAATTTCTTGTGTGTTCTTGCATTTACATTACATTCTTGGTTTATTTCTTTACATCGAAGAAACAGAGTGTTCTTGAGTGTGTGAGTGTGTATTCTACACATTGGTGAGTGTAAAAGATCCTAACAAAGTGATATAAGATCTCAAGGGTTGAAGCATCAATGGCGAATATTCGTATCGAGGTGGAGCGGTTTGATGGTAAAGGTGACTTCTCAATGTGGAAGAAAAAAATGTTGGTGAATCATTCTGTTCTTTGAAAGATGTTCTTCAAGAGAGAACTGAATATGAACCTGTATCGGAGATTAGAAAGGATGAAGGAACAAGAAGCATATCAAAAAAGGTTAAAGAAAGAAGAATCAGAGATATTGGAACGTTGCGAGAAAGCCATGAACCTCATCATTTTGAATGTTGGAGATCAAGTACTGAGGAAAATTGATTCATGTACAACTGCAGCCTCAACATGGTCAACACTTGAAAGGTTGTATCTATCCAAAACACTTCCTAATAGAATCTATTTGCAACATAAGTTTTACACATTTAGGATGTCATAATCAAAATCTATTGATGAAAATGTTGATGATTTCTTGAAAGTTGTAGCAGATATGGCAAGTGTAAATGTAAAAATCTATGAAGAAGTTCAAGCAATTCTACTTCTAAGTTCCTTACCTTCTCAGTACAACTATCTGAAAGAGACATTGAAGTAAGGAAGATAAACTTTAACACTGGATGAAGTTGTAGCTGCAACAAGATCAAAGGAAATGGAATTAAAAGAAACAACAACAAACCAGAAAGAGGGTGAAGCATATGCTGTGAGAGGAAGACCAGAAAAGAGGGACAGCAATCACAGCAAAGGAAATAAAAGCAAATCAAGATCTAAGTCCAAGTCAAAGATCGCATGCTAGTATTGCAAAAAGGATGGACATATGAAGAAAGACTGCTATGCCAGGAAAAGAAAAATGGAAGGTGAAGATGTAGGAGAGGCATCTGTTGTAATTGATATTTCATCAGACAGTAATGCCTTGGTAACTTCAGAAGAATGGCATCAATATCATTGGGTCATTGATTTTAGATGTTCATACCATATGACATCTAGAAGGGATTGGTTTAGCAGCTTTGAAGAATGCACTGGAGGGCAAGTACTACTTGCAGATGACAGGACAATAGGAGTTCAGGGCATTGGGAAAATAAATATCAAAGCCATTGGTGGAAACATCACGAAGTTGAAGAATGTCAGGTATATACCCCATATTAAAAAGAATGTAATATCCTCTGGTACTTTGGATACACATGGATATATGCATTCTAGGGGAAAAGGAAAGACTCGTTATTTCAAAAACAACAAACTGGGACTACAAGGGACACTTACAAGAGGACTCTATCTCCTAGATGGTAATATTGTGGCATCTAAGGTAAATCAGGTAGTATCAAAAGACTATACTTATTTTTGGCACAGTAGGTTAGGACATATGAGTATGAAGAATCTAAAGATCTTGGTAGATAGAGGAATACTAGATAAGAAGTACATTACTGAAATTGATTTATGTGAAAGTTGCATAATGGGTAAAAATAAGAGGCTTAGATTTAATATAGGTAAACATAATTCAAAAGAAGCTCTTAGATATGTTCATGCTGACTTGTGGGGTTCACCCAATGTTCATCTATCTTTTTCTAGAAAGCAATATTTTCTGTCAATTATAGATGATTTCACTATAAAAATTTGGGTGTATTTCTTACATACTAAAGATGAAGCTTTCACCAAGTTTTGTGAATGGAAAAGTCTTGTAGAGAACCAGGTTAACAAGAAGGTAAAATGTTCAAGGACATACAACATATTGGAGTTCTGCAATACAAGCTTCAATTAATGACTACTGCGAAACTCATGGAATAGAAAGACACAGAACCTGTGCATACACCCCCACAACAAAATGGGGTGGTTGAACGAATGAACAGAACCATTATGGAAAAGGTAATATGTCTTATGAATAAATCAGGTTTAGATGACAGGTTTTGGGCATAAGCAGTGGCAATCTCAGTCTACATAATAAACAAAACACCTTCATCAGCTAATGATAGCAACATTCCAGAAGAATTGTGGTTGGGAAAGACTCCAGGTTACTCACACATGAGAAGATTTGGCTTTGTTGTCTACAATCACATCGGTCAAGGAAAGTTAAAACCAAGAGCTCAAAAGATAATTTTCATTGGGTATCCTCAAGGTATAAAAGGGTACAAAGTATGGTTGCTAGAAGACAAGAAATGTTATAAGCAGGAATGTGGTGTTTACTAAAGACAAGGTGTTCAAAGACTCAAAAGAATCCACAAATGATAAGACACAAAAAGTTCACAGTAAGACCATCAGTGAACTTGCTATGAACCAGGAAGAAACAGTAGATGAAAATGAAATACAAGAGGACAACCTACAAGAAGGTGGAGCTACTGAAGTAATTCATGATAGTGAAGAAGACTCAGAAGATGAGGATACTAATCTCGAACATTATCAGTTGGCAAGAGACAGAATCAGAAGAGAAATTATTAGGCCAAGAAGATACATAGAAGAGTATGAAGTTGCTTTTGCTTTATCAGTAGCAGAAGAACTTGAAATAGAAGAACCAAAGGAATTTAAAGAAGCAATGTCAAGAAGTGACAAGGATAAGTGGAAGGCATCAACTGATGAAGAGATGAATTCTCTGTTGAAGAATCACACTTGGGATCTCACAAAACTACCAAAAGGCCATAAAGAAATTGGATCAAAGTGGATCTTCAAGTTGAAACCTGGAATACCAGGTGTAGAATTGCCAAGATACAAGGCAAGATTAGTAGCCAAAGGCTACTCACATAGAGAAGGAATAGACTACTCTGAGGTATTTTCTCATGTGGTTAAACATGTATCAATAAGATTCATGTTATCAGCAACAATCAATCAAGATATGGAATTGGAGCAGCTTGATGTAAAAACAGCTTTTCTACATGGAGTTGTAGATGAAGAGATTTATATGACTCAACCAGAGGGATATGAGGAAAAAGGTAAAGAAGGTCTGGTGTGTCATTTGAAGAGATTTTTATACGGCTTAAAGCAGGCTCTGAGACAATAGAACAAATATTTTGATCAGTTTATAATCATGCAAGGACTCACTAAGAGTGAGTATGACAGTTGTGTTTACTATAAAAGACTAAAGGATTCAACATACATCTACCTACTCTTGTATGTAGATGATATGCTGATTGCATCTAAAAGTATGGCAGAAATAAAGAAGATAAATAAGAAGCTAAGTGGAGAGTTTGAAATGAAAGACTTGGGTCCAGCAAGAAGGATTTTGGGTATGGATATCATCAGAGATCGTATCAAAGGTGAATTAATATTGTCACAAATAGGCTATGTACAAAAGGTTCTCCAAGTGTTCAGAATGGATCAAGCTAAGTCAGTTTCAACACCACTAGGGGCACACTTCAAACTATATGCAAACAAGGATGATGAAGATGATTTAGAATCAGGGGAATTTCCTTACTCAAATGCAGTAGGGAGCTTGATGTATGCAATGATTGGTACAAGGCCAGAAATTGCATATGCAGTTGGTATGGTGAACAGATTCATGAGCAATCCAGGAATACACCATTGGGAAGTAGTACAGGGGATTCTCAGATATCTCAAGGGTACGCAACAGAGAGGATTAGTGTTCAAGAAGAGTTCAGATTTCAGAATTGAAGGCTATTTTGACTCAGATTTTGCTTCATACTTGGACAAGAGAAAGTTTATCACCGGCTATATGTTTACCATAGGTGGGAATACAATAAGCTGGGAATCAAATCTTCAGCATATTGTGGCTCTATCCACAACAGAAGCTGAATATATAACTTTGACAGAGGCAGTGAAGGAAGGTATGTAGCTCAGAGGTTTAGCAGAGGAACTTGGATTTAAGCAGGATCAGGTTGATGTGTTTTCTGACTCTCAAAGTGCACTATGTTTGGCAAGAAATAATGTATTTCATGAGAGAACAAAACATGTAGCTGTTAAGATGCATTTTATCAGAGATGTGGTTGAGATAGGTGAAGTAAGTGNAAGGAATCCAGCTGATGCATTGACGAAGACAATACCAGTACAAAAGTTTGAGCAAGCCATGGACTTGCTCAGGGTAACTGAAGCTTAAGAATCATCTATGCTTGGTGGCACAAGGGAGGTCAGCTCAGGTTGATTGTTATACCAAGGTGGAGTTTTGTTAAATTAAGGTGATATAACAATTGGTTCAGTCCAGTTAAATTGTTCAAACTTAAGTGTGATCAAATTATGGTTTGGTGGAATTCAGAGGTTAATCGAGTCTGGTTATTGTAGCTCTGTATCTCGCCTAGAAGCCATTGTCTTCTTCTGTTCATGCGAAGGAGAATCCAAGATTGAGCTAAGAATTGGTGCAGTTGAGAGGTGGTTATTTCTGTTAAGGTTGTTAGCTTCCTAATTAGATTCAATCTCTCTGTACTTAGTCTATATATAAGGAACCTAGAGCTAGGCTTGTAATCGAATCGCAAAAGGTGAAGCACACGGATTTGTGTTGCTTAGTGATAGTAGATTATTTTCTTGTGTCGCCAAGCCCCAGAGTAGCTCACGCGAACTCTGGGTTACCAATTTCTGGTGTGTTCTTGCATTTACCTTACATTCTTGGTTTATTGCTTTACATCAAAGAAACAGAGTGTTCTTGAGTGTGTGAGTGTATATTCTACACATTGGTGAGTGTAAAAGATCCTAACAGTGAGCTAGTCTTCGGGTCCCACTTCTGCTCGAGTGTATCGGATTGGACTATCTAGTCTAACATTCAAGTGGGTTAAATGGTCGGTTTTGGATTATTTAATTCTTTCCCTTGGTCGTGTT
>OVBE01009861.1:0-15606 GCA_900406425.1 Iberis pinnata
CTCGGAAATTATCTCGTTTAACCCCAGGATTATATTCCAATGGACCGGAATATATTTTCGTGGTTCGTCTGAGTTAAATTTCGAGATAGGCGTAATAACCTCGGTTTTGGTCAAAGGGGGTTGACTGGAAACGGGGTGTTACAGACCTGGTCGCTCCATACCTCCTCCTCCTCTTTCTCTACAAGACCCACCACCAATCCCTTGCCTCGCTGTCATCTTTACTCTTAGTCGCAGCTCGCTATGACGGATGGAAACAAGAGTACAACAATTACTTTACCCTCTGTGATCTTCTCCTTCCAAGTTTACCAGTGAAATCAGGTTGGTCTCCTTGGTCTCACCACAGATCCGAATAAAAGATTAATATGAGTCTTTAAAGGTCCCCCTCTTGCTTTCTGGCAAGTTGTCACTGTTAAGTGTTGTGATGTGGCTCAACTTTGCATTTTGGGCACTTCTCTTGGGGATATAGGGATCCTTTCATCTAAGAATGAGTTCTGGTCAAAAACATGGGATTATCTTGGTAAGTTTTTGAGGATTCAACCTCTTTTCTCATACTTTACTGCTTTATGCAATCTAAATACTGCTTTATGTAGTTCTATTGTTGATTTATCATTTACTGTGGTGTGCAGTGTTTACTCTTGATTTGGAGGTTTATTCGACTCTTATCATTTGGAAATATACGTGAGCGGACTATGTGTATTCTCGTATATTCGGTTATCTAGAAGCACTAATTTAGAAATAGTCAATGATATTGAATATATTTCTAAGCTTTTGTTTCAGAAATTTAAATGTAGAAACTCCTTGTTCTTGGGTTAGAGTTTATGCTGTAGGTTCAGTTTGTTATGTGATATTAGATGAAAATAGATTTGGTCACTTCTTATGTGCACCACTTTTACCTTGTATTGAAGTATTTACTAGACTTGTTTTAGTTGGTTCTAACGTAAAGGGTCAAATCCCCTATTAGAACCTTCTTGTCTATTATTTCGTAGGTAAGTCTCAGATTGTGCACCGTTTCAATGGATGTGCCTTTCCCTTTCTCAAGTTCATGATGATAACTTGGAACTTTTAGAAAGATAACTATCTTGGCCTATTGGAAAGCATTAGCTTTGTTTACCATCCAACATCTACTTTTGTTGGGCTTTTGGTATCTGGTGCATAAGGCATAACGCTGGGTTCATATTTCATCTTGGTAGACTCTAACAACAAAGTCCTTATCTTTGTCTTCATGGAAATCATTGACAACGAATTGCGAAGTATTTTCTACAATGTTTCGTTATGTTCGGTGATATCACTCGATTTTGATGCTTTTTAGTGGGTATTTATACTTACTATTTGGCATCATTCGAGTGTTTTTCTTTTGTTTTTGGTGTATTTTCATGATTCTAGGTGTTTTGGACGTTATGGAGAAAACAGTGGATTTATGCACAAAATGGATGCGATTTGACAAATGCAGAAGCAGATTTCAGCAGAAGAACCAAAAGTTAATAGACATTTGAAGATGTTTCCATGGATGAATTGATATGAGATACTGACTCAAACTGGCGACGTGAGTTAGCTTTCATATGAAAGTGATTTGAGGTCAATCCATTGATGCAATCAAAAGTTATGGCGATTTTACTGAAGACTGGTCAAGCTGTCTCGCAAAAGAAACATGTGCAGCACGTGAGGGAGTAGATCAATCGATCTATGAAGAGATCGATTGATCTATGAAGACTTCGATCGATCCAGAAGCTAATCAAACTTACGAAAATTTGGATCGATCGATCCTACCTTAGATCGATCGATCCATGAAGTAGAAGGATGTCAGATCGATCGATCCACACTTGAATCAATCAATCCATGTGCTCGAGAATACTTGAAGATTTCCAAAAAGACGTTTTCATCCTCAAGACTTATCATTGGTTTTCCTTATTGAGTTTTATATTCTTTTTTGAACTCTATATAAGATTTAGGCTTAGGGTTTTATCATACATACAGAACATAGATTACAATTCATTACTTTTTCTTTTGAGAGCTTTTCTGAGAGAGATGAATCCTGACACATGTATTTGGAGAAGAATTCTAAACTCTCTTATTTTATTGAATTTAGTTTTTGAATATGCTTTATTTATCTATGATTGTTGATTGATTGGCTATATCTGAGTAGTCTCTTTGTTAGGTATTAGGGATTTTCCAGGGAAAATAGGTTGACTTTAATGGATTCAATTTGTTAGGTTCTTAGTCTAGATCTGTTATAATTTCTTGAATTAGTGTGATCACCTAGTTCATGATTTTAGGTTAATAAATACAAAGATATTTTTTTTATTTATTCTGACCTAGTCTAGATGAATAAGTGTATCTGCTTATGGGGGTATTGTCTTTGATGCTTATGAACATATCGAAACTGTAATCACTGCATGATTTAATTGTCTAATTTAGAGATCTAAGATTTCGGGAAAAGGTTAGTCTATTGTTTCTAGAAATTCTATCATAGGGGTCTAATACTTCGGGAGGAGATTAGTCTATTGTCGTCTTTTAAGTTGAAAACTATTTTGATTGTTAATCTTGCTTGTCAACATGAACCTCACACCTGAATACATGTGGAACTTCTCTATCGCCTAGCGTTTTATTTTATTGGTTTAAATTTGCTTTTAATTATTCGCTTTACTTTTCAATCGTTTCGAAAACATTCTCTATTTTATTTTATCTTAGCTATAATCGATTTTTAATTGAGAGTCGTACTGTCTGGTCTGTGTGGGATCGACCATTTACTATACTACAAGGATATGTTCTCTGCAGTGTAGATTTAGGATTAAAACCTGAACCTATTATTGCTCGCTAACTCAATAGAGACTTGGGATGAGTGTAAAGCCAAGTTTCTAAATCACTTCTACACCTCCACCAGAACTAATAATCTGAGAAGCAAGACTTCTCAATTTCAGCAAGAGTCGGTAGAATCTTTTTATGAAGCATGGGAAAGGTTTAATGAGTAGTTGAGTAGCTTTGGGATTGTCCCCATCATGGATTTTCTGAGTTGAACCTCCTCAACAATTTTTATGAAGGTATCGATCAGAAATATCAACTCTCTCTCGACACAGCCAGCAACGACGATTTCATGACTAAACCCGTGAATGAAGCCTACAATCTAATTGACAACCTTGCTGTTAGCAACAACAACCACTGTCCTGACTATGATCGAAGAGTACAGTCATCTAGTTCAGATTCTTCTGAATTAGCAGAAATAAAGGAGCTTCTTGCTCAGTTTCTCATGAAACAAAATGAGAAGCATGTCAGTTTTTCTGAGGATGTAGAGAAAGACAAAGTTGATTGCTTTGCCATCAACGAACCTGAGAACATAGAAGAGGTTAGCTATATTAATAGCCAAGGCCAAAGAGTCTACAATCAAGGCTACTATCCAGGCTACAACAAAGGTAATCTCTCTTGGAGGAGTACAAATTTTGCGAATCCTAAAGATCAATCATATCCTCCCTAACAAAATAACTTTGCACAGAAGTCTGGTTAGTCATTTGGCTAAAAATCAGGTGGTTTTCAACAAGCCTCTCAACCTGGTTTCCAACAAGCAACTCAACATCATGTTCAGCAAGAGAACAAGATGGAGTTAATGCTAAAGCATATCTTGGAAAGTCAACAACAATCTGAGAAGAGCCTGAATGTGAAGTTGGATAGCATGTATAATTTGAATAACAAATTCAAGTCGTTATCTACTCATGTGAAGAAGATGGATGTACAAGTAGCTCAAACTTTGGAAGCAGTTAAAAGACAAGTTGGTGTTTTACCAGGAAAAGTTGAAGACAATCCTAAGGGATATTGCAAGGCAATGAACTCGAATTCTGGTGAAAAGGAAGAAGAGTCTGCAAAATCTGCAGATTTTCAAAATTTCAGAAGTGATTCAGAGGTTGAGATCGATCAATCCAAGGAGGGATCGATCGATCCAAATATACGGAAGTTGTCAGGAACTTTAGATCGATTAGTCCCACTTGGATCGATTAATATGTCCGATTCAGAAGCTTCCGGAAAAAGTGATCGAACGATCCATCCGATCGATTTCTGAAAAATTGACGAGATCGATCGAACCACCTCTGCAGTTTGCACAACCTTCGAAACAACTTGCAAAATTTTAGATATCATGCCCCAATAGACCTCAGACTCCTAATGAAGAACATGTGTACTATGATGCAGTTTCTCAACAATTTCTTCCACTCATAAGACTTCAGAAGTTAGAGGATCCAAGTGAATTCATAATTCCAGTTAAAGTCAAAGTAGTTATCTTCAAGGAATAACTTTGTGACACTGGTGCTAATGTCGTCATGTCTAGAATGTTCGCTGAAAAGCTGGGACGAAAAGATATCAGACCATCAGGAATGTCTTTTGCATTGGCTAACAACTCTGTTGTATCTTCATGTGTTTTTTTTGTCAAATGTGATGGTGCAAGTTGGGGATTGCATAGTTCCTGTTGATTTCCATGTCTTTGACACAAATGAAAATTCAGAAGGGTCACTAGTTCTGGGGAGACATTTCTTAACATCTGTAGGAGTTGTGATGCATGTTCCCAAGAAGCACATCTATCTTACGAACATCCAGAAAACGTACTATTATCCTGTAGTACCTTACGTTCCTACATCAAGAATCATTATGATCAAAGAAGTAAAAGCAGCGCAGACTTCTCATGCCGAATCTGAAGATTCTGATGTCAAAGTCATGCACAAGGAATCTTAAGTTCCAATCAAGGGTTCAACCCTAGAGTCAAGAAAATGGGTAAGATAAACTTGAATGGATTTGACTAATCAAGGAAAGGTTAACGGTGCTCCAAAACCAGCTTCAAAGGACAAGAAAAACGGTGAAAGGAATTTAAAAGAGGTAAAAAAGAACACTCATCTAACTTTGATTCCTAAGTCATTGAACGAAGAATGGGTCGAGTATAGGGTAAAGAGTAAGGGTTTTCCAAAACATTTCTCTAAGGTGGAAATTCCCTTTGCTCAAGATCTTAAAGACAAGGGAACAAATTTCAAAAAGGCAACAATGAATAAAGTGCTGAAGCTGCAGATCTCAGAGATGGATGGTAGATCTATTGCCTCTATTGGTGTTGAATTAGATTAAGCATAGAAGGTAAGTTCGTCTAGCTATTGACAGTTAAATAAAGCGCTGAGTGGGAGGCAACCCACTAATTTGATTTTTCTTATTATTTGGATTTTGTTTTGAGTCAGTCCTATTTAGTTTACTAAACTATTAATTTTTAGTTGTGAGTTTAAGAAATGTTTTAGGAAATTTCAAGAATTTGGTTGGACATAACGATCGATCGATCCGTGTATGGATCAATCAATCCATGCCCATGGGTCTCTTAAAACGTTGTCAGAGATTGATCGATCCGTCTAGGGATCAATCAATCCTTCGTTATTAAAGACCAGGCGATCTATTATCCCAGGTAAGTACTGAAACTCTTTTGAATTATTCGTTCTATCTATTAATTTTTTATAATGGTCATTATTCCTTCTCTTGGGTTTATTTTCACACCGAGATAGTGTGAAGTAAGTATGGGGCATGGAGTATAGCTACTAACCATGTTTTATGTCTTTTTGGATGTTTCATCAGTTTGGTGAAAATTTTCAAAAATTTTCGTTTTGAATTACTCGTGTCTAGTCGAGTCGAAGGAACAATAATCAGAATCTATGATGATAACCAACCTAATGTGAGTATAGTATTGATCTTTTTAGATTATTGGCCTAGATTTTACTGATATGTTTAGGATTGGAACCCCATTGCTTATTGTTTTGCTTCTGAAAGTCTGAGTATTTTGGATTGTTGATGATTTGATGCTAGCTCTGCCATGATAGGACTTAATTTGAACTTAATTTCTCTTTCTTGTGGTGGTAAGATACTTTGAAAGCTAAGTGCCTTGCTCTTCAGTGTTCTGTAAAACCGACAAGTTCTTTCAGTATGATCCGAATCCTTTCTCTCTTTTCCTTCAAAAAATAAAAATCAGTTCAGAAAAAGGGTTGAAAGCGTGACCTAGAAGTCTATAGTCAATCCCAACGAATTGCCGGCTACTAAAAAAAAGTTAAAAGAAAAAGCGCATAAATGCGAAAAAGAAAAGAAAATAAAAGCAATAATAAAAGAAAAGAAAAAAAGAAGTGAGAAATGGGGAAAAAGGGTTAGGACCATAAGTCGATTGATGATCTGTTTGGTTTGGGCATTTTGATGGGGTTCTTGTGCGCATTGATCAATACCCCATAGGTGAGAATGCATTTATCTTAACTAAACTGAACTTAATGAGCTGGTTGAAATGACTTAATGGTTTGATTGATATTGGATTTAGAGTAGGAAGCATGCTTTTAGTTATGTGAAGGTAAACAACTCTTCATAATGGTTGTGTAGGATCGGTGTCTTTTGAGTTTTTGATTATGCTTGAGGTTGCTGAGATTCCGGGAGTTCCTATGTGGTTTCAAACCTTTTTTCTAGATTGGATCTTGCTTCACTTGAGGACAAGCAAAGATCTAATTCTGGGGGAATTGTTATCACTCGATTTTGATGCTTTTTGTGGGTATTTATACTTGCTATTTGGCATCATTCAAGTGCTTTCCTTTTTTTTGGTGTATTTTCATGATTCTATTTGTTTTGGACGTTCTGGAGCAAAAAGGTGGATTTGTGCACAAAATGGATGCGAATTGACAAATGCAGAAGCAGAGTTCAGCCGAAGATCCAAAATCTAATCAACATTTGAAGATGTTCCCATGGATGGATTGAGCTGAGATTCTGACTCAAACTGGCCACATGAGTTAGCTTTCATATGAAATTGATTTGAGGTCAATCCATTGATCCAATCAAAATTTATGGCGATTTTACTGAATCATGTTCAAGCTCGCAGAAGAAACATGTGCAACACGTGAGGGAGTAGATCGATCGATCTATGAAGAGATCGATCGATCCATAAGCTTATCAAACTTACAGAAATATGGATCGATTGATCCTACCTTAGATAAATTAATCCACGAAGTAGAAGGACGTCAGATCGATCGATCCATATGCTCGAGAAAACTTGAAGATTTCCAAAAAGACGTTTTCATCCTCAAGACTTATCATTCGTTTTTCTTATTGGGTTTAATATTTTTTTAATTATTTTTTGAACTCTATATAAGCTTCAGGCTTAGGGTTTTATTAGATATACATAACATAGATTACAATTCATTACTTTTTCTTTTGAGAGCTTTTCTGAGAGAGACGAATCCTGACACATGTATTTGAAGAAGAATTTTGAACTCTCTAATTTTATTGAATTTAGTTTTTGAATATGCTTTCTTTATCTATGATTGTTGATTGCTTGGCTATGTCTGAGTAGTCTCTTTGTTAGGTATTTGAGATTTCCCAGGAAAAACAGGTTTTGATAGTTATGGTTTGACTTTAATGGATTCAATTTGTTAGGTTCTTAGTCTAGATTTGATATAATTGCTTGAATTAGCTTGATCATCTAGTTCATGATTTTAGGTTAATAAATACAAAGGGATTTGGTTTATTTAATGTGACCTAGTCTAGATGAATAAGTGTATCTGCTTGCGGGAGTATTGTCTTTGATGCTTATGAACATATCGAAACTGTAATCACTGCATGATTTAATTGTCTAATTTAGAGATCTAAGATTTCGGGAAAAAGGTTAATCTTTACTTCTTAGCAATTCTATTATAGGGATCTAATACTTCGGGAGGAGATTAGTCTATTGTCATCTTTTGAGTTGAGAACTATTTTCATTTGTTAATCTTGCTTGTCAACCTGCACTTCAAACCTGAATACATGTGAAATTCCCTATCATTTAGCGTTTAGTTTATTGATTTACATTTGTTTTTAATTATTCCCTTTAATTCTCAATCGTTCGAAAACAATCTCTCTTTTATTTTTGTCTTAACTAAAATCGATTTTAGAACTGAGAGTCGCACTATCTGGTCCTTGTGGGATTCGACCCTTTACTATACTATAGTGGTCTGTTCTCTGCAGTGTAGTTTTATGAATTAAAACTTGAACCTATCATTCGGATATCGATTTTATCTTCTTTTTTATTGTTCCCACTGTTTGTAGTAGGATAATTGATGTTTCAACTAGTTATGTTTCTATTTGTAATATGCTGCTTCTTCATGAAGTGTAAGATTCTAGTTTAATGAAATATATGGTTTGACAAAAAACAATTATTACTGGGAGAAGCTGGTCTTTTGGGTTGTAAACCTGTTTTTGTTCCTAAGGAACATAATATTCAACTCTCCAATTCAGATTATGCTGGAGAATTACTTACTAATGCATCAATTTATCGCCGCTTGGTTGGTCGTTTATTGTATTTGACACATACTCGTCCTGACATTAAGTTTGCATTTCATAAATTGAGTCAGTTCATGTCTCATCCTCGTTCTTCCCATCTTCGGGAAACTTATAGAGTGATACGTTATTTGAAGAATGATTCAAGTCAAGGCTTGTTTTACTCTGCATCTTCTCCTTTGAACCTTACTTGTTTCTGTGGGCATCTTGCCTTAATTTCAGGAGGTCCATCACTTGTTTTTGTATGTTCTTGGGTACTTCATAGGTCGCTTGGTTTGCAAAAAATCAGCAAATTGTTTTTTGGAGTAGTTCAAAGGCTGAATACAGGTATGTGGTTGATGCTACATGTGAGTTAGTATGGTTACATTCATTGTTATCTTATTTGCATAGTTTACCAAATGGTCCGGTTAATCTGTATTTTGATAATCAATCTGCTCTGCATATTGCTTCAAACTTCCATGAGAGAACCAAATATATAGAGAATGATTGTTATGTGGTTCGGGAAAATATTCAGTCCGGATTTCTCAAAATTCTCCAAATGAAAACTCAATTTCAGCTTGCATATTTATTTATCAAAGTTGTTCAATCCGGAGTTTTCAAGACATTAATGGCCAAGATGGATATTCATAGTGTATTCATTTCATCTTGAGAGAAAGACATTAAGAGTGAATTATTATTTTTGGTTCATGTAAACTGGTTTTATATAATTAGTTGTTAATAGCTAATATAAAGATTAAAAAACATTTTAAGAGAAATAACAAATACAATTTCTCATTTTTTCCTATCTCTTTAGCTCGAATTCAAGATTCTAATATCAACTGTTTCATAAATAAAAGTTGGTCTTGTAGTTATTTTACATTAAGACATTTCGTTTAAATTTTCACAATATATATATAGTCAATCGGTTTGTCGTGTGTTTGCCTAATATCGAATATTAGTCCAAATTTATACCTACAAACTCCAATGATCATAATATAATTGCATCTCCAAGCTTCGAGCAGTCAAAAACGAATTATCAAAGTCTGTGAAAAGTTGAACTAATTAACTTCACAAAAAGAAACTTCAAATTAGACTTTTGATTTCAAGTTGCCAACGAGATTCGACATTGTTGTTTGTTGAACAAGTTGTCTTCTTACCAAATTTGACGCTTTCTAACCAATTATAATTTACAATACTAATTTTGCGTATTAGTAGAGCAACTCATACAGCTCATTATCTTTTTTCTTCTTTAATTCAATGAAGTAAATACCAAACCTCCCAAAAAAAAAAAAAAACTAAATTGGTTTCTATATGTTTTTTTTTTTTTTTTAACGGCTGTTTCTATATGTTTCTTAGCCAAGTAATTTTACAAAATATCACAAAATAATGTATCCTTCAAAATACAATATGTTTACAATTATTCTAAAATGTTTTTTTTTTCAAATATCACAAAATAACGTATCCTTCAAAATACAATATATTTACAATTATTTTAAAATATTTTTTTTTCAAATATCAAAAATATAATAGTTGAACTAACAATATTGTTGTTTTAACAAATTTTTTTAATCAACAGATAATCTCTTTAAATTTTTTTTAAACGCAAAACAAAACTATTCTTAATGAATTTTTGACATAAAAAATCTTGATTATATTAAGAAGGCTGAACTTGTACAAAACATCTCAACACCTCAATTAGGACTGGAAATTCGGTTTAATCAGTTCGATTCAGGTCGTTTTTTTGGTTTTTAGATTTTATGCTGAACTAAACCGAATAAAATTTCGGTTCAGTTCGGTTCGGAAATCGGTTTATTTGATTCAGTTTTTGGTTTTAAAGTTCGGTTTATTCAGTTAATTTTTGGTTAAATTTTTGTTATTTTTTCGGTTTTTTCGGGTTTTTTCAGTTTTTCGGTTCGTTTTTTTGTTTATTCGGTTATTTTCGGTTTATCGGTTCGGTTCGGTTACCGATATTGAAATTTTTTTGTACCGTTCGGTTATTGAAATATAATTCGGTTCGGTTCAAAAAATTTTGGTTTGATTTGGTTCGGAAAATTCGGTTTTGTTTATATTCTCAGTCCTAATCTCAGTTACGGATTCTTCTTAATTTGTATCATTTAAGTTAAAAATATAATGACAAAATTCATATAAAATAATGAAATCATGATCAAATTTTAATACAAAATATTTTATTACAAATTTGCAGGAGAATTAGAAAAACAAATCTCTTCTTCTAGATTTTTAATTCCGCTTTAGTTTATTTTTGTCACGGAAAATAAGAAAAATCATTACTCCAAAACCGTCCAACGAAAGAGAAGTATGTTTTGGTTCCGCTTAGTTATTTTACATTAATATTTTAATTGGGAGTTTATTTAACCGATTCTACTAATTCACGACGACATAACAGATCAGAAAAAACTCTTTTATCGAATTAGCCTTTCATTTATTTATTCGTCACCGACCTGTAACCGTAACCAATCAACTTTCTCTTTCCAACTTCGACCAGCTCTTTTCTCTCTCTCTCTCTCTTGTTTCCTTTTAATCACAGCAAATTCACAAATAAAGTTCAAATCCTTTTTATCTAGGGTTCGTTTGTTATCGTTTCTCGAAAATCCATTTTCGAAATCGACCGTCTTTTCGTTTTCCTTGATTCATCTGCTCGGGTTTTCGCCGGAGAGAGGGTTATCGAAAACGGAGGATGAGAGGTTCCGATAACACTAATCTATTTGACCCTAAAACGGAGATGGATTCCAATTTATCTCGCCATGGTTCTTCCTCTGAAGGTGATTTTGGTTTCGCTTTCAATGACAGTAACTTCTCCGATCGTTTGCTCCGGATCGAGATCATGGGTGGGCCTTCAGATTCTAGGTCTGATGTTGGTGATGGCTGTACGAGTATCGCCGATTGGGTACGTCATCGGAAAAGGAGAAGAGAGGATAACAAGAAGGACATTGCTGGTATGATTTTTGATTTCATCAATTGCCATCTCAAATTTCGTTAATGGGTTTTAGGTTGAAATGTGCTTCTGTTTATATGTTTTGAAATTTCAGAGATTGTGTCATGTGCTGAAGAACAGATCTTAACCGATAACAATCAACCTGATATGGATGATTGTCCTGGTGGTGATAATCTTGACGATGAAGGAGAAGCTATGGTGGAAGAGACTCTATCAGGTACTTGAACAATCACTGGATTCTAAATGCCATAGATTAGATTTGGGTTTTTGCTACTTTTTAAAAACTTCAAAAGAAATGTTATAGCTTTGGTTTTTTCAGGTGACGACGATGCATCTAGTGAACCAAATTGGGGAATGGATGATTCTACTGTTGTTAGAGTTAAAGAACTTCACATTAGTTCTCCTATCTTGGCTGCCAAAAGCCCTTTTTTCTACAAGGTTTTAACGCCTTTACCGTGTCATCTGTATCCGTACTGTTTGTTCGAGTCTATCTTGCATGTAACACTATCCTTTGCTTCTTCTTGTAGCTGTTCTCTAATGGAATGAGAGAATCAGAACAAAGACATGTAACCCTTAGAATTAGTGCACAAGGTACAGCAACTATTCAAGTCGAGCTTTCTTTGTTCCTTTTGTATCTAGGCGGTTACAACGACTTTGATTTTCATGCTCTGATTTTATGTGTATTGCAGAGGAAGGTGCTTTAATGGAGCTATTAAACTTTATGTATAGCAGTTCTCTATCTGTCACAACAGCACCTGCTTTATTAGATGTGCTTATGGCTGCTGATAAGTTCGAGGTTGCTTCCTGCATGAGATATTGCAGTAAACTTTTGCGCAATATGCCCATGACACCCGATTCCGCTTTGCTCTATCTCGAGCTTCCCTCTAGTGTTTTGATGGCTGAAGCAGTCCAACCTCTAACCGATGCAGCAAAGCAGTTCCTTGCCTCCCGCTACAAGGATATTACCAAGTAAGACTTCAATGGTTTTGAATTGCATTTACTCTAGTGTTTGCAAAAAATTTCCGTTTATGTCTTTGCCACTTTGGATAGGTTTCAGGAGGAGGTTATGGCCTTACCATTGGCTGGAATCGAGGCGATACTATCTAGCGATGATCTCCAAATTGCATCTGAGGACGCTGTTTATGATTTTGTGTTGAAATGGGCAAGAGGACAGTACAGCTCATTGGAAGATCGAAGGGAGATTCTTGGTTCTCGCCTTGCGCTCTACATCCGCTTCCCATATATGACTTGTCGGAAACTGAAGAAGGTACTAACTTGCAGTGACTTTGAGCATGAAGTGGCATCAAAACAAGTTCTAGAAGCGCTCTTCTTCAAAGCAGAAGCCCCACACAGGCAACGCATACTAGCTGCTGAAGGTTCAGACTCCACAAACCGCCGTTTCATAGAGAGGGCTTACAAATACAGACCTGTAAAAGTTGTTGAATTTGAGCTACCTCGACCACAATGTGTAGTGTACCTGGACTTAAAGCGAGAGGAATGCGCAGGATTATTCTCTTCAGGAAGAGTCTATTCACAAGCCTTCCACTTAGGAGGTCAAGGCTTCTTCCTCTCGGCGCACTGCAACATGGACCAGCAAAGCTCGTTCCACTGCTTTGGGCTATTCCTCGGAATGCAAGAGAAAGGAGCTGTGAGTTTTGGTGTGGACTACGAATTCGCGGCTAGGCAGAAACCAGAGCAGGACTTCTCAAGCAAATACAAAGGGAACTACACATTCACTGGTGGGAAAGCAGTTGGTTACAGAAACCTTTTCGGGATTCCATGGACTTCGTTTATCGCAGAGGATAGTCAATACTTCATCAATGGCATTCTTCATCTCCGAGCTGAGCTCACCATTAAAAGATCAACAGACCTTCACTGATCCTTTCTTCTCTGTAAGCTCACTCTGTTTATCAGTCTATATATATAAGGTGTATTATCTCTTTATGTAGCATCTTTAAGACTAACAATGAGTTGTCTTTTGTAATTGCTTACGAAGCAATAAAAGTAAGGTTTTAGAGATTACCACTCGAAGAATTTGATTGAATTTCATTTTCTATTTGCTTTATTATCATCATATAATAACTATAAATTAATATTAAAAGCACTATTGACTGGCGAGTTCGCTCTAAATCCTCGCTGGCCAGTTGTCAACAGCGGCGCTGGACGGTTGCCGCCTCCCTCTCTTACTTTTCTTTTATGGTAGTTATGGCGTTTTCGCTTTAGATCGGCTAAGGGTGTTTCTTCGTGGATCTAGTCTCTCAACAGAGTGCGGTGTGGTGCGATGGTAATGGCGAGTTGGCGACGGCGGTGGTAGAGGCGCCAGACCGATCTCGGCCAACGGTGCCTTATGCAAACGCCTTCTCCTTCTCTAACTGTTCCTCCTTGGACGTTGGTAGTTCTGTTCATGAATTTTGTGTTTCTAGTGTGTCTCGGACTAGTCTTGTACTGGTTTCGCAGGCTTCAGTGCCCTGTTTTCAAGTGGTCATCCTCTTCCTGTAGGTTAAGGATGAGCATATTTGATGAGTTGTGGTGGGATGAGAGTTTGTCATAATTTGTCCCGTTCTGTTTGGTTTTTCCTATGAAATGCTTCTAGTTTTTGGTGGTGTTAGTTTAAGTTCAGAAACCTCTTATGACATTTTTTGGTGGTGTCTTCTCTTTGCCTTTTATCTTTGTTTAGCTCTTTTGTTTAGCATTTGAGTAGTTCTGATATCTTCCAAAATCAAGTCTCCGAGTCGCATGGTTAGCCTTCCTCTTGGTTTTTGGTCTTCGGTTATGGGAATTTGGAGGCTCCGTTAAGTAGGATAAAAGGTTGTACAAGTGAGTTTCATCTTGTCACGCCTTGAAATTTTAGTTCATGTTTTGTTTCGTTTTTGAAATTCCGGTCTTTTGGGGTTGATTTTGTTCGAAGGTGTATAAGCTAGCTTTCAGATTGTTTGGTTTCGTAGAGCATGTTTAATGAGTATCTAATGAATATTTTAATCAATATAAATCAAGTTAAGAACTTCCTTAATTTTATGTCTCCAATGGTAGAATCACATTAGTGGTTCTTAGAAATTAAAAATTAATTAATTTTAATTAAAATATTTCAACATAAATTTTGCATGGTTAATTTTTAAGCAATTTTATATATTATAAAACTAACAAATTGAATTTTTATTTTTTGGTAATTTAGTTTTAAACTATTTTGGGTATTTTAGATATTTTCGGGTATTTTTTAGATATTTTCGGGTATTTTTTTGGTATTTCGGGTCCGACCCGACTCGAAACCGACAAAAAACCGAACCAAAACCGAATTGAATATTAGAAAAGTATCAATCGGGTATTCAAATTTAGGATCCGAAGAATCGAAGCTGAACCTAATACCCGAAAGCTCAGCCCTAAAAAAATCATGAATAAAAAAATGGAACCGAAACGACCTGGAACCAACAAGAACCGAACCAGAACAGAACCGAATATTAGAAAAGTAGCAATTAGGTATTCGAATTTAAGATCCGAAGGACCTGAAGCGAACCGAATATCCGAGACCCGAGCCATACAAAAAATCACATAAAAACAAAACAACATGCAATAATAGAAAAATAAAAAAAATTTACTCTGACCAATCAGAGATCGCCACGTAGCGGTCCTGATACGTCTTTAAAGTCACTCTATGAAGATACGAGTCTTCATTTATTAAATTGGAAATAATTTAGAATTTAAGACCAACTACAACGTTTTATCTAAAGCGTATCTTAACATTAAATAATAGGGAAAATTCTCAAAAAATACACGAACTATTGAAAATTTGGTCAAAAAATACACAAACTATTTCGATTTCCTGTTTAATACACCAACTATAAGAAATTTGTCTTTTAATACTCGAACTTTCAAATTTCGTAGAGTTCGGACGTTGCAGTTATAATTTGATATATGTGTCTTTTAAAATGGGAAAAAATTGAAAAAACCCTGAACTCTCCAATCGCGGAACTTTAAACCCTGAACTCTTAAGTGATCCATTTAAAACATCAACTATGGTTCGGGTTCCGATTACAACATTTATTTTTGTTGACTTATCCAAATTAGACATGAGATTAGTCAACCGTTAACTCAGTTTAACGGAAGTTAAACGTTGACTTTTTGGTGGGTTAAAACGGCTTAGTCAACATAAAATGCGTGTTTTAATGGCTAAATTCAAAAATTTAGTGATTTAAATGGCTTATTATAGATTAAGATTTTCTTGTCTAAATTTAAAAGTTCAATTGTTTTTTAGCATAAAATCGAAATGTATTTGTTTGTCACAAAGTTAAAAAATTCAAGATTTTTTACTTATTTATTTTGTACAAATTTTGTAATTACATTAGTGCAAAAATATATGTCTGAATTATGTAGATTTTAAATTCAAA
>OVBE01009862.1:0-15604 GCA_900406425.1 Iberis pinnata
TGACTGAGTTATAGGTACATGAAAACACTAAAGGCTTACATGAAGAATCATGCAAGGACATAAGGATGTATGGCTGAGGGGTATTTAGCCGGAGAATGCATTGCATTTTGTTTAGAGTTCTTGCAAAATTTTGTACCAGTTCAAGAAGCAGTTAATCAGAACGAAGATATTGAGGATGATGGAATGGTGGTTGAAGGTAGACCACTACAAAAGGGCGTACAGGTCACCCTTTCTGATGAAGATAGAGACATTGCACATCGCTATGTGCTGATGAACATGGCTTCTATGGATCCTTACGTGCAGTAAGCGATTACCCATTCTGTTAATAAGGATGTCAATTACAACTTTATAAAGTACACTATTTTTTATTGTCAAATTAGGATGGATTTGGAAGAATTACATGCTATTGATGTTAGATGTGCTAGAAATGAAACGTTGTTGTGGAAGAATCATACTGAGCTTTTTTCACAATGGATAAAAACAAAGGTTACATCTTAACTAGAGTTTATGTTCATTAGTTATTTTATTAGAACATGAATTGCAAATTTGGAATTGCTTCAGACCAGCTTTTGTTTTTTGATATTGGTTGTTCTGAGTTATTGTCTTCATTGCCTCTTGGTTGCTTCTTGGTTTATTTGATTGGAACATGATTTGTGAATTTGAAATTGCTTCAGGTCAGGTTTTTCTTTTTGAAAAAAACAGATATTTGTTGTTCTGATTTAGAGTATGCATTGCTAATTATTGAAATGAGAGCTTGTTTCTTCTTGCTCTATCTAAGTCTGATATTTTCCCTGATTCAAATTAAATCAGACGCAACACAAAAGTATTCTAAGGAGATAAGGTGGTTGGAATTTGGGCCAAGAAATGTTGCTTTAGCACATAAAGGATTCATCAGTAATGCGCATATAATTTCATACATATGCGGTTAAGCAGAAGACGCAAAACAGTGGAGTAACTTATGAAGCGTATAGTATGTGTCGATCGAGTGCACGAGATACAAGACAAGTAACTGATATGCTTACATATTATGGAGTTATAAAAGAGATTTTACTTCTTGACTACCACATGTTCAAAGTACCATTGTTTAGATGCAATTGGGCAAACAAAGGTAATGGTGTGAAGGAAGAAGATGGTTTCACTCTTGTGAACCTACATATGAACCAAGCAACATATTTGAAAGATCCATTCATTTTACATACTCAANCGGATTTAGTTGGCGCACCATTTCCTATCCAAGAAACAGATGATGGAGAAAGTGAAGATGCTAATGATGGTAGTATATAAGTTAGAAATGATTGTGAAGGATTATTGGTAGTAGATTGAAATAGTCTTGGTGATGTTTGATAGGTTTTATGGTTTTTATTATGGAAATGCTACTATTTTGTAAACATGGAAATGTTTTATGGATATAATAAAATAATTTAATTTTTTTTTTTGACAAATAATTCAAAAATATATTATAATTACAACACAATAATAGCACAAATAGTTTGCTATCTTTGTAAAACAAGCTGCTATAGATGCAATCCAATTATAATACAAATCCAACGTTATTGGATATATATAACTAAAGCTATTATTATAAACCTTTAATAACAAATATAAGGCGCTATTATAAAAATAAATAATTGCATCTTCAATTACACTATCGTAATTTTGATAATTATAGCATACATTAAATCCGCTATCTAATGTGTCCGACCTATAATGACGGGCGCTGTCAGAGCGTTTAATTAACCGCTATGCTATCCTATGATAGCGTTTTTCGACCGCTAAGAAAAGGCATATTTCTTGTAGTGCAAGTGATAGTTCTTGTTAGCGTATGTAAGTATGATGATGAGATCATTTGTGATGTTTTACTTATGGAAGCTAGTCACATCTTGCTGGACAGACTTTGGCAATCCGGCAGAAAGGTTATACAAATCGCCATAACTTTGAGTTTGAAGGTAAAAATATCACTCTCACCCCCCCCCCCCCANATGACTCCTCAAGATGTATATCTAGATCAAATGCATCTTAAAAATAAGGACAAAAAGGTACCCAAGCTGTCTAATTTTCCTATCAATTATGGTGATGTTAAGAAAGCTTTATTTGCTAAACAAATTGTTATGATGTTTGTGTACAAGGAAGCTCTCATTAGCTCATCTAACTTAACATCTGATCATCCGAGTGAACTTTCTGATCTTGTACAGCAATATAAAGATGTATTCTCTAAAGATAATCCTATAAGATTACCACCTATTAGAGGAATTCAACATCAAATTGACTTTGTGCTTGGAGCTTCTTTTCCAAATAAACCAGCCTACAGAACTAATCCTATGGAGACCAAAGAGTTGAAAAAGTAGGTAGAAGAACTTATGGAGAAGGGACACATTAAAGAAATCATGAGTCCATGTGTTGTACCTATTTTACTTGTGCCAAAGAAAGATGGCAGCTGGAGGATGTGTGTTGATTGTAAAGAAATCATCAATATCACTGTAAAGTAATGACATCCTATTCCTAGATTAGATGATATGTTTGATGAATTGCATGTGTCTAGAATATTTTCTAAGATTGATCTTATGAGTGGTTATCATCATATTAGGATGAAAAAAGGAGATGAATGGAAAACTACCTTTAAGACTAAGCATGGGTTGTATGAATGACTAGTAATGCCATTTGGGCTTACTCATGCACCAAATACTTTATGAGGTTAATGAATCATGTGCTTAGGGATTTCATAGGTTATTTTTTGTAGTGTACCTTGGTGATATTCTTGTTTATAGCAAGGATTTAGAAGAACATGTTAGACACCTAGATTATGTTCTAAGTGTTCTTAGAAAGGAAAACCTATATGCTAATTTCACGAAATGCACATTTTTTACTGATAATCTAGTGTTTCTAAGATTTGTTGTAATTGCATATGGAGTAAAGGTAGATGAACATAAGGTTAAAGCGATCAAGGAATGACCTAGTCCCAAATCAGTAGGAGAAGTAAGAAGCTTTCATGGGCTAGCTGGATTCTATAGAAGATTTGTGAGAGATTTTAGCACTCTAGCTGCACCATTAACTGAAGTGATCAAGGAAGAAGTGAGATTTAAATGGGGACCAGAACAAGAAGAGGCATTTCAAACACTAAAAGAAAAGCTTACCAATGCACCTCTCTTAGCCTTACCTGATTTTCTAAACACATTTGAAGTTGAATGTGATACATCAGGTATTGGAATTGGATCTGTACTAATGCATGACAAGAAGCCAATAGCATCCTTTAGTGAAAATCTTGAAAAAGCCACTTTGAACTACCCAACATATTACAAGTAGCTATATGCCTTGGTTCGAGCTTTGCAAACATGACATCATTATCTTTGGCCTAAGGAGTTTGTTATACATATTTATCATGAATCCTTTAAGCACTTAAAAGGATAGTAGAAACTCAACAAAAGGCATGCAAGGTGGGTAGAGTTTATTGAGACATTTCCTTATGTCATCAAGCATAAACAAGATAAGAAAAATGTGGTTGATGATGCATTGTCAAGAAGGTACACTCTTATTACTACTCTTAATGCTAAGCTATTAGATTTTGAACAAATTAAGGATCTATACTTAACTAACCATGATTTTCAAGAATCTTATCAATCTTGTGATAAGCATGATGTAGGAAATTATTTTAAACAAAATGGTTATTTATACTATGATAATAAGTTGTGCATTCCTAATTGTTCTATTCAAGAGTTATTAACCAGGAAAGTTCATGGAGGAGGCTTAATGAGTCATTTTGGCATTGAAAAAACTTTAAAAGTGATGTAAGATCACTTCTATTGGCTACGCATGAAGAATGATGTAGAAAGGATATGTTTTGGATGCGTTAATTGTAAACATGCTAAGTCCAAAGTTCAGCTCAATGGTTTGTATACTCCTTTACCTATTGCTTCACATCCTTAGCATGCTATTTCCATGGACTTTGTGGTAGGACTTCCTAGAACTAAAATTGGAAATGATTATATCTTTGTGGTAGTTGATAGGTTCTCTAAGATGGCACACTTCATTCCTTGCAATAAAACCGAGGCATTACATGTAGCAAATAAGTTCTTTAGGGATATTGTTAGATTACATGGAATGCCTAGATCAATTGTTTCAGATAAGGATACTAAGTTCTTAAGTTATTTCTGGAAAAATTTGTGGATTAAGTTAGGCACTAAGTTGTTATTTTCAACTATTTTTCACCCCCAAACTGTTGGGCAAACTGAAGTAGTTAATATGACATTATCTGTCATGCTTAGAGCTTTGATTAAATATAACATTAAGACTTGGGAGGAATGTTTACCTCATGTTAAATTTGCATATAATCACTCAATGCATTATGTCTTTAAGTCCTCCCCGTTTCAACTTGTTCATGGATTTGATCCTCATACTCGTTGGATTTAACTCCTCTACCTTTAAGTGAAAGATTAAGCATAGATGGAAAGAGAAAGGCAGAACTTGTTAAGAAGCTACATGAGAAAGCTAAGAGAACATAGAAGCAATAACAAAGCAATATGCTAAACAAGAAAATATGGGCAGGCGTGAGATGGTATTTGAAGTTGGAGATAAAGTTTGGATTCATCTAAGAAAGGAGAGGTTACTGAAAGGAAGTCCAAGTTAATGCCAAGAATTGATGGGCCATTTGAGACCACAAAAAGGATCAATGATAATTCTTATCAATTGGATCTTCAAGGTAAATATAATATAATTCCTAACTTCAATGTATCTGATTTAGTTCCTTTCATTGCAAATGAAGAAGATTTGAGGACAAATCATTTTTAAGTGGGAGAGAATGATACAATTCGTTGAACTTGAAGCTGAGGATGCTGCATTGGATCAAGGAAATGAAGAACTTGTAGCTGAAGATAAGCACAAAGAAGAATGTACTTTAGAAGTACCAATTGGTCCTATAACAAAAGATAAGGCTAAGAAGCTAGCTAGAGAACTTATGCAAGTATTAAACAACTTGGAAGAAAAGTTCACTCAATTGAGCTTTGATGATACTCACTTAGCAATCAATTGCATCCAAATTCAGTATTGATCAACCTTAGGTAAATGTTCAGCTTATGTCCTTTTTTCCAAGTTCAGTTTTGTCCCAATGGTTCTTCTGGACTTGGTTCTTAATAAGGCAAGTTGGGTGCTTCACAACTGCCTAAGTATTGGATCAAATAAAGGCCTAAATGATGAAATTCAACCCAAAATAAGGCTTATGCGTAATCAAGAAAAGTGGAACATTTCTTTTTAAATTTAAAACTCAATTCATACTTTATTAGACTATTTTTACTTTTTGCTTTATGTACTTTCTAAGCCATGCAAGAGCATGCAAGGAATTTGTCCTTGCTAGCATGCAAGGGATTTTTCTTTGCTTATTTAACTCTTGTAAACTCATTTATAGTTTTTAACAAAGTTTTATTTCTCAATCTCTCTCAAAAACGAGTTTGCTCTCTTGAGCTTTCATTTCAGCTTGGTGAGTCATATCCTTACTGTTGAATCTTAGTTGTGTCATATCCTAGATCCTTAGGTGTATCAAGAGACTTCCGCATCTCTTGTGTGTTCTTATCACTCCACCCTCTATTTATCATCTTCATTCTGTCCAGAATCACTTTATATCTTCATTCACATCAAACTAGAAGTTTATCAAAAAAATCAGTTTGTCATAACTTCAAAGTGTGTTTCGCATCAAGGGAATTGTAACACTTTGTGTGTGTATACGACGCTAATTATTCGGAGTACAATTATTTAGTCCATATACAATGTCATGTGTCATACATCATGTGTACATCATTATGTACACGGTGCTTGTGTGTAGTCTCGCATATCATGCAGCATGTGTATAATGTACCAATAGCAATGTTCTGTATATAATTCTTTTGTATACCATGTTAATTATTAGATGTACACAATGATGATGCAACATATGTACAATATTGTGTATCATGCAACATGTGTATAGTGTCACGTACACAATGATGAGTACATGATGTTTGTGTACATCATGCTAATTATTAGATGTACAAAATGATAATGCAGTCTATGTAAAATGTTACACGACGTATAATTATTAGATGTACACAATGATGATGCAGTCTATGTACAACCTAGTGTATCATGCAACATATATATAGCATCACGTACACAATAATGTGTACACAATGTTTGTGTACATCGTGCTAATTATTAGATGTACACAATAATAATGCAGTCATACACAAAATAATACAATGTCGTGTACAATGACGCATAATTACTAGATGTACAAAATGATGATGCAGCCTATGTATAACGTTGTGTATCATGCAACATGTATATGGCGTCACGTACACAATGATGTGTACAGAACATCGTGTACGTAACGTTATACATATGTTGCATATACGCGAGGTTGTACACATCACCATCGTGTACATGAGGTTATACACATACTGAATGCTATACGACATTGTACACAGACTGAATAATCATTTTGTACACCGAATAACCAACGCCATATACACAAAGTATCGTGTACACATACGTCATGAAACTTATGTTTTTTCCTATTTCCAAATTAAACAAAATATGTGTATATTTAAAGAGTATGAAAAGTTAAAAGTTTTGGTATAATTTTTAGTTTTTTATGAATATATATATTATTATCAAGTAATTGGTTTTTAAAAATGAAAGGTAAAAAAAACAAATGTCAACATTTGACACATATCGTAACAGAAGTAAAAAGTTTACCTCTGTAAAATTTATCCTTATTATCATTTAGGTAATTTGGATTTGTGGGTATCTTGATAATGCTTAAAGAGTATATGGGTTATTTTGTAAAAGGTGTTTTGTTAGAGGGTGTTTTAACAAAATTTACCTTGGTAGATTTTGTTGTGAAAGTGTGTGGCTCGGCTGGCTGATTAGTTTGGACAGTAAGGTGGGGCAACGGAGGACAAAAACTCTCCGGCACGACATCCCAAAACCGTAGCCTTGGACCAAGCTTCGCATCTCCCTCTCCGATGCTTATTTCCATCTCCCGATTCTTATATTCCGAATCTCTTCATCTTTCCGATCTTTGAATCATTCTCTGTCACAGATCATCATCATCTATCTCTATCTCCGTTTGGTCTTTGTTCATTTGGACGATGCCGAGATGTCGCTTCCTCAGCCATCTAGTTTTATTGTTATTGTTACTCTCACCGTGGACTTCTTCTTGTGGCGGCTCTGCTGATGAGGTGACGAATTCGATCTCGCTGTCGGGATCTAGTAACGAAAAGAGACTTTCTATGGATCGGCGACCCGCCGGAAGATCTCTCTTGCACTATCCGTGAGTTTCTCTTCCTTTTGTGATTCCGTTGACAGTTTATGCAGTAGGTTTTGGAAATTTTGGGGAGTAACTTATCAGATCAATTTTTCATTTCATTTGTTGCTAGGGAATTTGATTTAGCTTTCTGTAGAAATTGACTGGATTCGCAATTTCTCTATGTTGTGTAACAAAGTTAGAATTGGTTTGTAATCTTGATTTTGTGATTTCTCTATGTGGTTACTGGTTGTGATGTATCTCTCTCTTCTAATCAGTGAACTTACAGAGCCAAACACTGAACTTGTTGTTGATCGTGATGGGAAATTGTTCTTAAGGCTGCCAACAGGGGAAGCAATATGGTCTTTTTCATCAGGATCACCGATTCATTCGTCATATCAAGCTCCTCTAAGTGCTAAGAACAACACAGAAAATTCAACTGAGATAAGTACTGCTTTCGTATCAGAATACATGGACAATGCAAAGGCTTCTTCAATTGATGATCGCTATACTAGATGGGTATGTAAAACTAAAAGACTTTGATAGTTTCTTGCATCTCCTTTTACATATCAAATTTTGTTAATACATATCAACTATTATATCTAATTTACATTTAACTTTTTCGACAAAATTTGTTATCATATGTAGACTATGGAGGAGTTGCTTAAGAAGATGCCACTTGTAAACGATGATGGTGTGACTCTTGGTTCAAAAACAGCTACTGCCTATTTGTTTGATGGTCGATCTGGGAGGCTACTCCATGTTTACAAGTCCACCCATTCTTCTGGAGTTGAGAATATTACTAATGCTATGGTGAAGCCAACTAGTACTGAAGATCTCGTGAAGCTGCCACTTCTTATCACGCGAACAGATTCCAAGCTAGAGAATTTTGATAAAACCACCCAAAAGCTTATGTGGAATGTGACGGTTTCTCACTTCAGAGCTGATTTACTCTGTGATCCAGTTTTCAATTCAGGCAATGAGCTGGGTCCTGAAATAATTCCTGGAATTTATATGCCATTGCAATGCGGATCACAAATTGACGTTCGTGGCCCTATTAAATCAGAAATTTTCATCAGGGTGCCCCGTGATCAGCCACTGAAGCCTGACAGTGACTCCCAACATCACACTGACAATAATAGAGACACCATCTCTCTACCCTCTGCAAAATCCAGAGAATCGAGGAAGTTACAGGAACAAGTTGGGAAAAACGATACAGATGTGTTTGAAAAATATTTCAAATGGTCGCCACTAAAATTGTTGGTCCCTTTGTTCTTTCTTGGCACTGTTGTTTCCCTTTTCCTAAAAAGATCTTTGTCAAGGAGTAGTGCTTTTAACTTGAAGTCTGCACCTTCCAAAAAGAAGAAGAATCGTAAACTGGGGAAGGATGCCATTACAAATGGGCAGGGAGATAGAGAGTCAGAATTTGAGCTCATTGAAGGTGGTCAAATGTCACTAGGCTTCAATAACCTTCTGAATGGTTCAACTGATGGACGAAAAGTTGGCAAGCTGTTTGTGTCAAATAAAGAAATTGCAAAGGGAAGTAATGGCACGGTGGTGTTTGAAGGTATATATCAAGGTAGACCAGTAGCTGTAAAACGCCTTGTTCGATCTCATCATGAGGTTGCTTTCAAAGAGATTCAAAACCTCATTGCATCTGACAAACACTCAAACATCATTCGATGGTATGATGTGGAGTATGATCGGGATTTTGTTTACCTTTCTCTTGAGCGTTGCACTTGCAGCTTAGATGATCTAATCAAAATCTATTTAGATATCTCTATGACAAAAGTATTGGGAAACCACGAATCTCATGAAGCAGTATCTGCACATAAGACCAAACTGGATTCTTTGGAGGGAGTTGTCGAAGGAAACAACTTTTGGAAAGTGGGGGGCCACCCCTCACCTCTCATGCTAAAACTAATGAGGTTAGTTTGGATTTAAGACTTTATGCATGGCTATAAATTTCTTCTATTTAAATGTTTTACATTTCACTTAAACATCAAATGTATTGTGAAAGGTAGATTACTTTAAGCCTTGTTTGATGATTTATTTTTTAACAATATTCTTCGGACTGGTTGTTTTGTAATGCAGAGATATAGTTTTTGGGCTTGCCCATTTGCACGGATTGGGAATAGTTCATCGAGATTTGAAGCCACAAAATGTGTTGATAACTAAAGGAATAACTTTGATTGCAAAGCTTTCAGATATGGGGATTAGCAAGCGTCTGCCTGGGGATGTTTCATCGTTGGGTCACCTTGCCACAGGTCTGTATCTTATTGTTGTTCCTTTTAGAATAACCAAACAATATGCAAAACCGAGTTTCAAGCACATGTTTGAAACGATTCCTTTGACAATTGCAGGTTGTGGTAGTTCGGGATGGCAAGCACCAGAGCAGCTGCTTCAAGGTCGTCAAACTCGTGCAGTGGACATGTTTAGTTTAGGATGTGTGCTCTTTTACTCCATAACTGGCTGTAAGCATCCATTTGGAGATGATTTTGAACGTGATGTCAACATTGTGAAGAACAAACTCGACCTCTTCTTAGTAGAACATATTCCAGAAGCTTTCGATCTAATCTCCCGTTTGCTGAACCCAATCCCTGATTTACGGTAATGTCAATATCTTGTCTAATGATTCAATCGCAACCTTCTTATGCACGGCTGGTTATATTTGCAGTCCCAATGCAACAGAAGTGTTACTCCATCCAATGTTTTGGAACTCAGAGATGAGACTATCTTTCCTTCGGGAGGCTAGTGACCGAGTAGAACTTGAAAACAGAGAAGCTGATTCTGAGATATTGAAAGCAATGGAGAATATAGCTCCAGTGGCTATAGGAGGAAAATGGGATGAAAAACTAGATTCTATCTTCATCACAAACATCGGGCGACACAGGCGTTACAAATATGACAGCATTCGAGATTTGTTACGCGTGATCAGGAACAAACTAAATCACTACCGAGAATTTCCTCCAGAAATTCAGGTTTGTCTTATAAATACATATACCTTAAGCATTGATACACAGGCTGTTAAACGGTTTATATGATATCTTAGGAGATTATCGGGACGGTTCCAGATGGATTCGACGAGTACTTTGCAGTTCGGTTTCCAAAATTGCTGATTGAAGTTTATAAGGTCATATCTGTGTATTGCAGGGAAGAAGAAGTATTCAGCAAATACTTCAAATCCAACATCATCTAATATATCAGCTCCTTATTTGTTAATATATATATGATATTGTTATGTATTACCTGTTTAACTGCTATCTAAGTTAACTTGCAGCATGTATGTATATATTTCTTCATGTAAACTCAGGTTTCAAATGACATTCTGCAGTGAAATAAGATTTGCATTTCAAAATATTTGTTTATTGTTATCCAAAGTTCATCTTCATCTTCAAGGGCCAGTAAACTTGAATCATGCGTTGCATTAATTTATTGTATCTATGGGTGTGTTCGTTCGACAGTGACTGTTTTTGTGTTTGTTTAATCCAGCAATTGATCACGGTGACGCTTGATTGAAATTTTAGTCGCTATTTTTTTTAGCAATCTAAATCTCGATCAACAAACGAACAACAAGTCGGTTGTTGCAAGTAAAAAAGAAAAAAAAATTAAAATAACAAAAAATAAAATAAATTATATATATAAATTAAATAATTTAAATGAAATTTACTTTTTTTTAAATTACTTAATATAATAATAATGGATAAAAAATAAAATAAAAATTAAATGAGAAATTTAGTAAAACAGGTATTTTACTTTTATAATAGTTAATAAGGTATTTTTTTATTAACAAATTGAATATGTGGGTGCTTTTAGATTAATAGTACAATAATCTTTTAATTAATACATAAACTAACTTTTTGTATGTTTCTAAATTTAGTTAGTCTTAGTTTTATAAAGATTTCTAAATATTTTTTACAAAACAATCAAATTTGTTTTGAGTTAAAATAGGAAATCAAATCTTCCTATATTTTCTCTATTATCTTTTTCATGGTAGAAGAAAAAAACAAACATTCACCATTCACCATTTTTTATTCATCATTCACATCTTATCTTAATTACCATTAAAATTTAAGCTAATTTTTCTCCAGCAGAAGTCAAGTATTTTTTTGATTCGTTGGTAATTTAAGTTTTTCATTTATTTATTTTTTGTTTAAATATAAATTAATCAATATTGGAAATGGAGAGTTTGATTTTTCAAAGCAACCATCACTCTGGACAAACGTCGTCCTCCCAAAGGCAAGATTGGAAATGGAGAATTTGATTTCTCTTGTGAATAAGATTCGAAGAGCTTGTACATCATTGGGAGATCACAGCGAGGGAAGTTCTCTCCCTACTCTCTGGGACTTGGGGTCCGTCATTGTCGTCGTTGGCGGTCACGTTTGGTCTCTTTCTCCTGAATTTGAAGGTGTCAAAACAGATTAAAATTTGTAGGTTTGGCCCAACCCGGACCGCCATGGCGGACATGAACAAAAGATTTCATGTCTATTTTAAGGCGAACCTCGCAGGTTGATCCATCACGGACTGCAGGTTAATAGATTTTTGTCCACGGGTTTGGCGGGTCGGTTCGCAAACTACTAATTAAATAAAAACTAATCAAGTTATAAATAATTTTATGCATTAAATAAATTATAATTTATAAAATACGTAATATAACATAAAATTTTAGTGTATAAAATTAATATACTTATAAAAATTATATATTTATATTATTTTTCACCAAATTAAGTTACAAAATTTAAAAATTTTATATTTTTATTTTTATTTTATATAATCTAAGTATAGATAAAGTGCTTGCAAAACCGCAAAATCAGCGGGTGCAGGGTTGGACATGCTATTAATTGGCCATGGGTTTTGCGGGTCACCCCGCCATGAATAAAAATATTTGAACCCATTGCGGAACGGGCCAAATGGGTGTGGTCGACCCGTTTGACACCTGCCTGAATCGGTATGAAATTTTCGAATATGTGATTCTTATATCTTATGCATTGCCTTCTCGTTTCATCAACGTATATTTCCGTAATCAAGTGCGTTTGATATGTGATCTCGTTTTTCCTTGAATCGGCGATTTGATCAAAATTTGTGATGATGTTAATTATGTAAAAACAAGGTCTGCAGGGAGTTTATCATCATTTGAACGAATTAGCCTTTTGATTTTGTTGGAAAGTTGTGAAATTGTTTGATCTTAACTAATGTAATAGCTTACATTAGTACTGAATAAATTTTTCTATTTACAAAATTCATGATTTTGGTGATTTTTATATGCAATTTATATTTGCAGAGTGTTAAGGAAATGAAGGAGCTGAACGTAAGAACACTTTGTTGTAAACATATTTTTTCATAGAAAAGTGTATCTGTGTCTTTGGCCCAGCTGTAGAAAAGCTTGAGATTTAATACAGCTTGCATTGTGAAATGCATCAGTTGATGGCTTGTTCTTGTTTTATGACATCTACTAACATCTTGTTTAGGAAGCTTTCTTTGCTGGAAGCATTGATTGCAAGTGGTCTCAATTACGCAGTTTCTCTCACTCTTTCTATTGTATAATACCTTTGAATTTTGTTGGCAAGGCTTTCAATGTGACAGCAGTTGGAGTAAAGAATAAGTTTGTAAACACAAGGTTGTAAAAAATTGTATACAAATATATAAAACAAAGGTATACATTAACCAAACAAAATTCAAACATTGTTTTGGGTTTCTAAATGTTATATGATATGATATAGTTTTAAATTAATTTATGCTATATTATAGACAAAGTTATAAAATTGGATAAATTTCAAACTTATTTAAACATTTTTAAATGTTATATATTTAAACATATTTATACTAGTTTTATACACAAAGATGGATAAATTAGTTTGCTACAAATTTAAACCTATATAAACTTTTTAAAATGTTATATAATATATATTTAAACCTATTTATACAGTTTTAAACAGTATATTTATAGTTGTATTAAAAAATCATTATCTATATTATATAATCTGTTATATAATATATATTTAAACATATGTATACGGTTTTATACACAAGGTTATAAACCTACAATATGAGTGTATTTTGATATTGTTTATACTGTTTTAAACATCATATTCTAAAGTTGTATAAAAAAAACCATTATGTATATTATCTAGCCTAGTATATATATGATATATTTAAATCTATTTATATTATTTTAAACAACATGTTATAATGTTGTATAAAAAATCATAATATATTTATATTGTTTTAAACAGAATATTATAAAGCTAGATAAAAAAGATCATAATATATTTATACTAGTTTAAACAGCATGTTCTACTTTTGTGTACAAAATCATTTTATTTAAATATATTTGTACGGTTTGGATAAATTGATGTAAAAAATATAAACATTTCAAAATATAATTAAGCTGGTATGGGTTTATCGAGATTTATAAAAAAAAGTTATAGAACTGCATAAAACTTCAAAAACCTACAATATGAGTGTATCTTTATATTGTTTTAAACATGAGGTTTTAAAGGTATATAAAATGTCATTATCTATATTATCTAACATAGTATATAACGTATATTTAAATCTATTTATACTTTTTTAAACATCATATTTTAGAGTTGTATGAAAAAAGCTCGTAAACAACATAGGTGTTATGCAATTAGAACACCTATAATTGATATAATAGCAAAGTACAAATGATGTATGATATTTTCATATTTTGATGAAGAGACCAATCGAGTTTTTTTTTATGACCAGACCAAGAGAGTTAAAGGCAACGGGTAGCATGGAAAGCAGGGACGAATCTAGAGTGATTTTTAGATGGATGCACTAATAAAAAATTTATCAAAATACAAGGGCCTAATTTTAATTTTAATTAAACTATTAGAATAAATTTCAAAAACAATTGGGTGCACATGCACCTACACCCTTGTGCATAGATCTGCCCCTCGCCCCTGATGGAAAGTGTTTCAGAATTAAGAAATATTAAGATTTTAAGAATTATATACTCTTAAGATTACATTTGGAATTTCCTTAGATTTTTTAAAAGTCATAAAAAACTTCAAATTTTTTTATTTGGTTTTAAATTGTATAAAAAAGATAAATATAAACAAACCTCAATCGTTGACACATCGAGATTATTTTTTTTCCCTCTCCTAAACTACCCAGCCCAACCTAAACTAACCTATAATACACGCTTGGGGAATTGATCCCATGCCAAGATCCAAGCCAAGGGACTTACCTCCCACTAGGCCACTAAGGATCAGCTCGAGACTTCTTAAAATCACTTAAGATGATATTCAAAATCATAAAAACTTTTGATGAGCTTTCTAAATGTTATATAATAAAATTAAACTTGTTTAAACGGTTTTATTAACAAAATGATAAAAATGTATAAATGAATATCCTACCAAGGGAAAAATAAGGTTAAGTAGTTCGACGACCTATTCCATGGACCATGGATTACCTATGTATAAAACATTGGTTCAACCCTAAATTTTAAAACCGAAAATATAGACCCTAAACTCAAATATATAAACTCTAAACACAAAATATAAATCATAAACTCCAAAAAATAAACACTAAACGCCAAAATATAAACCCTAAAACCAAAAATATAAGCCCTAAACAAAAATATATAAACCACAAACCCTAATATATAAACCCTAAACTTCAAAATATAAAACCTAAACCCCAAAATATGAACTCTAAACCCTAAAATACAAACTCTAACCCAAAATATAAACCTTAAACACTACAATATAAACCCTAAACACCAAAATATAAACTCTGAACTCCAAAATATAAACCATAAACCCCAAAATAAAAATTCTAAACCCCCAAAATACAAATCTTAAACCCTAAATATATACCTCAAAAATAAGTATGACTACAAAAAAGTCAGATTAGCAAAAAATAAATAAATAAAAGTCATATTATATTTTTTTATAAACAAGATTATAAAGATGGATAAATTAGTTTGCTAAGAATACAAACTTATATAAACTTTATAAAATATTATAATATATATAAACCTATTTATACTATTTTATACACAATGTTATAAAATTGGATAAACTTCAAACCTATTTAAATCTTTTTAAATGTTATATAATATACTTTTAAACATAATTATACACAAGATTATAAAGCTCGATAAACTAGTTTGCTAAAAAAATTCAAACATTGTTTTAGCTTTCTAAATGTTATATAATAAAATTAAACATATTTATACATGTTTTATACAAGAATGTTATAAAGATAATTAAACTTCAAACCTTTTTAAAATTTTTAAGATGTTATATAATATATATATATATATATATATATATATATATTTAATCCTATTTATACTGTTTTATA
>OVBE01009863.1:0-15604 GCA_900406425.1 Iberis pinnata
ACTAAGGATCTATCCTGGGTTACCTAAGTACCTAACATACCTCATACAATGAGCTAACCCCTAGATAGTAGCTACGTATACAATCAATTCCAATTCCTTGGCAACCAATCTCAAGCAAAGCAATCACAGTCTCAACTGTCGTCATAGACGGTGACTACCTAGCAGANCAATAATTTTCCCAACATCTATTAACAGAGAAGGGGAAACGAATCTCTGAAACCACCTTGGTCCGGTCACCTTCAATGACTCACCTTCCCGTGTTGAAGGGCCTAACGGCGGGTCTTCATTCCTTCCGGGTAGAAGTACAATCAGCATTAAGTTAAGGTGAAACAGAAGGGATATAAGAACAAACAACTTAGGTACTAGGGCAAACCCAGAACATCAACCCTAGTCTACCCTCCATCCTCAGGAACTTGGATGACTATTCACTACTCATGGGAGTAGAAGCAGATGAAACAAGAAACATAATCTCAAAGCTAAACATGCAGATCTGGGAAAAACAGGTGAAGAACAGCAAGAACATAAACCCAAAAATGAAAAATAGCAATGAAACTGTGAACTAAAACAGGAGATTAAAACTTAAAACGTAAATCAAGAAGAACCAGATATGCAACAATGTAAAGCTAAGCAAGAAAGCTAAAGAAAAATTGAAGATTAACTAAGGACTTAAAAGAAATCTGGTTTTTACACCAAGAACATGAAGAACAAACTAAAGAAATGAAAAACTTAAGACAAAAACTAAAAAGGAAAGAAAAACTAAGCTTGTGCAAAAGGGGGTGAATTAAGGCTTTTAATAGTGTTCAGAGAGAAGCCCTAATTCGCACTAAAGACAAAATTCTAATCATTGTCTTGGATCCTGGGCCTTGATTCAGGTGGTATCCATATTTGAGTTGGTCGAGTCGGAGCGTGTTTGACTTCGAGTTGGTAAGTGCGTGATCGATCCGAGCTGAAAACACTTGCATGAGATCAATCCAGCTGAGATGCGTCCAAAGTGTGTCTGAGGTTGGGATTGATCCCGATATTGAGTGCTTGAGATCGATCCAGACATAGGTGAGATCGATCTTTCATGTTTTCTTCTTAGTCTTGCTTCAACTTCGTGCACTTCCTTAGCTTCGTTTGAGACTTCACAAACTTTGTTGAATGAGAGAGAGGGAGATCTATCCAAGTAAAGGTGGAGAACGATCCCTACTGAGGTGGGATCGATCTAAGATCGATCTGAAGTGGCTATGGGATCGATCTGGAGTGTTGCTGAGATCGATATGGAGTGTTGCTGTTGGGATCGATCCTGCCTTGATGCAGAATTGCTTGAGATCGATCCGGGCATGTGTTAAGATCGATCCTGCCTTGGTTCTAAGGTAGATCCAGTTCATTCCATGCTGAGTGATGCTCCATTCAATGTTAAGTGTTGCTTTTATGAAATCTCACAAATCCTTCCCGAAAACTCCTGGAAGTCCTGAAAAATCTCCAAAATGCGTGCATATGCAAATTCTAATGCAAAAGTCCTAAAAATCATAAACTTACTAAAATAAACAATAAATGTGATGTATGCACGCTTTTAGACCTCAGAATTGATGCTAATTGATATGTAAAATCCATGAAAATTCAGAGTCATCACCAGTACGCAACGATGAACCGTATTTGGAACCATGATGAAAATGGCGAAAGAATTGATGTTCAATTCATAAAGGAGGACACTGTTCTTTTTCGTATTGATTCACAAGATATACGTGCTAGCATTTGTTGCATGAAGTACTAGCATGTCTCGAATATTCTAATGGTCGTACAAGAGTGGTCACCATCGCTTGCCAATGCTAAACCCGATTTATCCTCAATGCCACTTTGGGTGGACTTTCGCAATGTACCAGAAGACTTATTCTCCCACGCTAGCCTGAAATTTCTTGGCAATGTCATTGGCGACTCACACCATTTTCACCCTCGGACCGAGAAATGCTTGCGCCTTGATGTTGTACATTTTATGGTGGTTATAAATCTTGACAAGGAGTTAACAGAGTGTAACCATTTCACTAGATAATTTCATCTTGTGCTTGTGTCCTAGCCTTGCCTTCTTGCTCGTTGCTCCTCCAGCAACTCTTAGGGCCATAAAGTTGTTGACTGTAAAAAGAAATCAGCTTCTCAACAATCTGCTACATTTCTCGAAACAAATCCGTATGCAGACTCTGCACTTATCATTCCAGTTGCTCCTTTTACAATTTCAGCTTCTATGAACCACACTCTACTTGACACTTGACTCTGCTTCTACGAACCATACTCTACTTAACTTTGCTTCTACTTCTCCTGCTGCAGGTACTGACTATTTTTGGCAGCCATCAATTAAAAGTGACTATCATTTCTTCTGCATCGCTCTCCTCCGCCTCACGTTCTACAACTTCCTTGGCAAGACTTTCCCTCAACCAATATGCAATTGAAGTTGTGGACACTACCTCTGCTTCCTTGGCCAATTAGTCTGATAAGGACACCGTCGTGCACCAAAACACAATGGATACCACTGCCTGGTCTACTGTCATCCGTGCTGGATGGAACTCATCTCCTTCAAAGCTTTCAGTGACTCACGATAATGGTGTTCAAGCCATCTCACCTTCCCGTTTTTCAATATTAATGGATGGCTCCAATAATGTTATTGAGGAGAAAGAAGAGGTAAAATATATTACTCTAATTCACAACTGGTTCCTAACTCCCATTAAAACACTCGTACAAAACCGAAACAACATGAACCACCGGCGGGCAATTGCAAGAACACGAAGCTGACCACTCAAAAACTAATGAATGTCTCATCACGGAAACACTAATGATATGTCTCTTTTCGCTTGGAACACCCAAGGTTTTAATCAATCCAGAAAGCACGATATCGCCCGGAACTGTATTCGCTCAACTAGCTAGCAATTTGGGTGTTTTCTAGAAACCCGTGTACAATTTACTAATTTCTCTTGTATCTTGCAGGAAGCTTTATGGGGTTTGAGCGCTATCAATAGTTACGCCGCCAACCGTCTAGGACGTATTTGGGTTTGTTGGAGATCCGACCTAGTGGTTATGGAGCTTCTAATATATGCACAAGTCATCTCTGTCTTAGTTACTTTTGACTCGGGTGATATTACGTTAATTTATTGTGTCTATGCATCCCATTTTTCAGGTGGATCGTATTTATCTCTGGAATGATCTTCGAGAAACTCGTCGTCAGTGTAGCCCTTGGTCCATTCCATGGCTCGTCTTTGGAGACTTCAATGAGATTTTAACAACTGATGAACATTCAAATTTTCCTATTACAGCACAACATCTGGAGATGTCACAATTCCAATACTTCATTCATCAATGTGACCTTGTTGATCTATCCTATGTTGGTCTCTATTTCACATGGTGGAATCACCCTAAAAATGACCCAATTGGGAAGAAGCTTGATCGTGCTTCGATAAATGATGCTTGGTCACTTGCCTACCCTCGTTCTTATGATGGTTTTGAATCAAATGGAGTATCGGGCCATGCTTGTTGCGTCGTCCACCTATCAACTTCGACTTCTCTCACTCGCAAGCCCTTTAAATTTAATAACTTTCTTATTGAAAACCTTTCTTTCTTGCAGGTCATTAGCAAGAGCTGGATGACGCGTTCCTCTCTTCATTATTCTCACCTCGCCCTCCGTTCTTTCCATACAAATCTTAAAGCATTAAAATTACCTTTGTGTTACCTAAATACAAGCTCATATAGTGATTTATTTATGCGTGCAGGTATAACCTACACCCATCTTTTCTCCGTTCAAGCGCATGTTCTACTTGATCCATCGCCTGCAAACAAGGCAACTGAACCTATCACTGTAAAATAATGGAATCTCTTGGCGTAAGCGGAAGAGCGATTCTACCTACAGAAGTCTCGTATCACTTGGCTTCGTCATGGTGACCATAATACTCGGTACTTTCATCGCGTTGCTGCCTCACGCTCTGTCAGAAACACTATTAAACAACTCACTCTCCCTTCTGGTTAAACGATAACTGATACCCCATCAATCAAAGAAGTGATTATTGCTCATTTCAAATCCTTTCTCCAGACCGTAGATCATGTGGTACCTCTCTCCCAGCCTGCTCTCCTGGATCTTCTCGACTACCGTCTTCCGGCTGATCTTGCTTCAATGATGACAACACCGGCTATGGCTCAGGAGATTCAAGCCACCTTGTTCTACATGCCCTCCAATAAGGCGCCTGGTCTGGATGGGTATACTTCGGATTCTTCAAGGCTGCTTGGTCGGTAATTGGCGATGATTTTGTAATTGCAATGCAGTCTTTTTCTTATATGGCTTTCTTCCGCGAGGTATCAATGTGACACTCATATGCTTAATCAAGATTGACAACCCACAAACAATGAAGGAATATAGACCCATTTCTTGCTGATAAACACTAAACAAGTATTTCAAACCCACTCATGTCATTGTAGTATTTGAGAGTCAATCAAAATCAGGGTAATTAACGCACTAAAACCTATGAAAATTTCATTAAGTCTAAGCAATTAAATGTTTTTGGTTTAAATCTATCATCCTAATAAGCATAAAACACAAAATAAACAAAAGTCAACTAAAAGTCAAAGCAATAAAAAGTCAACATAATCAGCAAAAGTCAACTAAAATTAAAATGTAAATCAAGATAAAAGACTAAGTAAATGCGCAAAGGCAATCGATTCGGGTGATCAAATGACATTCTATAATGTTAATATTCACTTTCTAGTGCTAATCCTTGGTCTAGAACTCCCTTAATTAGACTAATCCACTCTCATGGTACTAGTTCTTCTCTTAATTATGCAACTAAAAACAATCTCTTGGATAATTACTCAATTAGAGGCAATAAGATCTAATTCATGATAAACCACTAAACTAAACTAAAAAAAATATCTTGGATAGTATCATTTAGCAAACAATAGTTAGTTCAGGAATTTTATCGAACATCTTTCGGGCACAATTCATCCTATGATCTAAACTTGAATGGCCAAGACAAATTTAGCATTAAACACACCTATTTAAAGAAGATTTAAGCTAATAAATTCCTAAACATCATATTCAATCATCTAATCACCCTAATATACTTAACACATTTGCTTACGAATAAACTACTCACTAACCATTGATAAAACACAAGTTCTAATGATGAAAATGTGTAGAATCATCATTAGAAACAGAAAATGGAAGAAGATTCTCAATCAAAACAAAGATCAAACTTCAAATTAAAACAAAGACTCAAATGTTTACAAAAGTGTTCTTAAAGAGGAAAAGAGATTAGAACATTAAAGCATAAGATAAAGCATATGCTCTAAAAATTAGGTCTAAAAAGCTTTAACAGTATCCTAAAAATGGCATTGGGTTAACCCAAAACAATTCGTTTAACCCAGTTGGAAATGGGTTTAAGACTTGAAAAAGTGTTGAAAATGTTGACTTTTTGGGTTGGGATCGGTTTGGCTTTGACCGATCCAGCAAACCAATCCTGGTCTGTGAAATTGTTATATTTTGAGGATTGGTTTGGGAAAACCGATCCACTAAACCGATCTGATCTTTTGGTTCCAAATGCTGCTGGATACATCTTCAGTTTGGGGTCCATAACTCTCTCATCTTTGAAACTATGGTGTCATGCAATAGTTATTTAGAAAGATGACTCAAAGGACTACAACTTTTATGAAAGATTCTTCTCCTAATTCACAATGGAATCTGGTGTAAAAGATGCATCTTTGGGATGGACGGTTCGAAGCTTCCAATCTAGCGGATCACAACTTTGGTGGTTCATATCTTGTAATTCCCTGGAACGTTTAAAGTGATTTTTGGCCTGTTGGAAAGCTTGAATGCATAGCTACTATATTATTCAAGGTGCCATGATGAAATTTCCTTTGTAAAATCCCTAAAGATCTTGAGTTTAAAGCTTGTTCTTTTGATCCCTATCAAGTCCCCTTTAAGGCTCTTTTGCATCCAATTGATCTCTCTTTTAAATTGATTCACCTTCAACACTTGAAACATGAATATGACATGTAAATGCATACTATATATGCCTAAATTCAAGTAAATCTACTTAAAATGAATGCAAAATAAGAGTTAAAATGCATCAAATACACATTGCATCACTTGATGTAACATTGTTTACAAGGTGATATTTAAGATTCTTGCTAACCGACTAACAATATGTCTCCAAGAGAGTATCTCTCTAAATCAGACTGCCTTTTTGCAGGGACGCCTTTTTCTTGGAAATGTCATGTTAGCTTGAGAGGTGGTTAAGGACTACCCTAAACCAGGGATCTCCGCTCGTTGTACTCATAAACTTGTATTTCTAAGGCTTTTGACACGATTAACTGGTATTTTATAGTTGCAGTTTTGTAGGCAATGGCAATCTTGGATCGTTTCATTCATTGGGTCCGTCTTTGTATCTCCTTAGCCAATTTCTCAATCTCGGTAAATGGCAAACCAGCGGGATACTTCCCTAGTTCATGTGGGATTCATCAAAGTTGTGCTTTCTCGCCTTAATTATATATTATTGCTAACAATGTCCTTTCCAAGCTCTTAGATGCAGCTGCGGGTGTCGGGCGCTTTGGCTACCATCCTTTATGTCGTGCTATGGGACTTATGCACCTCTGTTTTGCTGACGACATCTTCATATTTTTTTATGGTTCGCAGCCCTCTCTATCGGGTATTCTTCAGGTTATAGAACTATTCGGTCAAGCATCTTGGCTCCGCATCAACCTGTCAAAGTCATCACTTCTTAGTGAGGGTCGAACCGGTAACACCCCCGATCACCCCTAGAAAGGAAGCGTTACTTTGATTATATACTTAGGCGAATTACTAAAGATTCAAAACAAATTCGACCTTTGAATAAAATGACTAAGTACGAATCATGTCTTAACACCATTATATGCTTGCCAACCCAAATGTCGTTAAAACTTAGTACTGTCTGGACTAGACAATGTATCATACGAAAATAAGTTTATATTTAAACATAATTGTTTTATTACAAAAAAACGTTTACAAAGAATATATTACATAAGTTTGGCCACGATCCTAACCCTCAAAACGTACATGTACAAGCAAAACATATAATCTTACAAAAGGATACACAAATCTACAACAGCGACCTACGTTCCTTTAAACCCACTAAATCCGTTTACGGTTTCCTGCAAAAGAGACTGAGACGTGAGAAACTACTAAGCTCAGTGACATCAGGTCCAATAATTCCTTGCAAATTCCCAAAAATACAAAACAATCAACAAGAATAAGTTAGACCAAGTAGTGCTTAAGTTTTCGCAGTAAATTTTAATTATTAATATTCTTAGCGTTTGATATCCTTAACCCACCAAATCTATTTGACACCATCTCAATCACTTTAAAACCACAAAGGCTTAACAAGTGACAATGGTTCGACTACTCTCGTCGACACCATGTCAATCACACTAAGTGACAATGGTTCGATCCACATCGACAACATCTTAATCACACCAAGTGACAATGGTTCGATCCACATTGACACCATCTCAATCACACCAAGTGACAATGGTTCGATCCCACATAATTCCACACAATTCCAATATCAACACGACATATCAACACGCTTATTTAATTATTCCATACGTTTTAGTTCATGGTTAAATATATTTTCCGCATCATTCTACTTCCTTTCCACACTACATCTAAAACTGTTAATAATAACTAACCATCAAACAATCACACACAAATCACGACACACAATCAAGACTCAAGAAATCTCTCTTTCGCAGCTCAAACAAAAACCGCAAACGCACCTTAATATTGTTTGGCTTTGGTTCGGTTTGATTGCCTAGAACTGATCTGTTTGTGGTCTATGACAGGTTCATATTCTCCTGTTCTTGTTCTTAAACATGAACTGATCTTGCTTCTTGTTTTCGATTTTTGCAGAGCTTTGCTAAGGATTTTGTTTTGTGTAGGAAAAATGGAGGGTCTTAGGCTTTTTTATAGAGAAGAAATAAGCTGGTGGCAGCAGCTTGGGTTACTTCTTAGGAAGAAAACAAGGTGTGTGAGAGATTTGTGATTCACCAACTTGTTTAGGTGCTTGTGTCCAACACACGCACACACAACCTTCCCACAAGATTAAGCAGCTCAATGAGCATCCCGAGTAGGCACTCATGCTGCTTAACTAGCTGTACCAAGCACAGAGACTACACGGTCCGCCATTGATTCTTGCGGTTCGGGACTTAACTTCAAGAACCGACCAAACTGCAATCTTTCCCGACCAGCTTACGGTACTTAGATCGTAAGATATCTTAATTAAAATGGTTCTTGAGATTTCTCGGGATTACTAGCTCACCCAGACTAGCTTAGTTATCGCCCATAATGGTTCTCAGTACGTTCGCTTCGCACATTCTTTTGGAGTTCTTGTGCGGGTCACTACATTCCCCCCCCCCACCCCTTTATTAAAATTCGTCCTGAATATTGAAGGTTTATGATCGTTAAGCTTCTTCGAACAACTCAGGATGTTTCGCTCTAAACTTCTCTTCATCTTCCCACATAGTTACAACTCGATATTGTTTTCCTCAAAATACTTGCACGTGCGAGATATCTCGGTTCTTTAAATTTTTCACTCGTCTTTCTCCAACTCTTATAGATCCTTGGGGGTAAGTAAGGTTATTTCGAAGATCTTCTATTCTTTCAGGTTCAATCTCATTTGGATCTCGAATATGCTTTCTTAACATGTACACATGGAATGCAGGATGAAGCGCCATGTCGGAGTAACTCTCCAACTCTTCCAAGTGTTTGGTACGGACCAATGAATCGTGTAGCTAGCTTCCCAACCTTTCCAAATTGATCTTTGCCTTGTTGTGTCGCGATTTTTAAGTATACTAAATCTCCTACTTCAAATACAAGTTCCCTTCGGTTTTGATCGCCATATATCTTTTTGACGATCTTGGGCTTTTCACATATTCTCTTGAACCGCCTTAATATTTTATGTGGTCATCTCTACTATATCTAGTCTGAACTCTCGTCATTCTCCAACTTATGTCCAACATACAAGTGCTCGACATGGTCGTCCATATAGTGCTTCATAAGGCGGCATGCCGATACTTGAGTGGTAACTATTATTATACGAAAACTCCACTAAAGGTAAGTGTTATTCCCATCTACTAGCCCAATCAAGCATGCACAATCGAAGCATATCTTCTATAGTTCATATAGTACGCTCGGTCTGACAATCTGTCTTAGGATGAAAGGTCGTACTCATATGCAAGTCTATACCCAAAACTTGCTAAAAAGCTCGCCAAAATTGTGCAGTAAATCACGGGTCATGGTCAGACACAATGTTGGCTGGAACTCTATGAAGTCGGACTATCTCCTTTATGTAGAGTTCAGCTAGAGTAGCAAATTTATCCGTCAACTTCATGGGTAAGAGATGAACGGTTTTCGTTAGACGATCGCCTACTACCCAAATCGAGCCATACCGTCTTCCGGGAGTGGTTGGTAAACCCGTGATGAAGTCTATAGGAAATGCTTCCCATTTCCAATCTGAAATAGGTAAGTTCTCTAATAATCCTCCCAATACTTGATGCTCGACTTTAACTTGTTGACATGTTTGACATTGTGCTACCCACTTAGAAACTGAGCGTTTAATTCTAGGCCAATGGTAGTACCAACGAATGTTTCGATACATCTTAGTACTACCCGAATGGATACTAAATAAGGAATTAAGAGGCATCCTTAGGATTTCTTCTCGCAGGCCATGACTCGACCGAATGGTTATTCTTCCTTTCAAAAGTGACACTCCATCATCTTCTAGGTGATATTCATTGACATTAATTTAGTGAAAATGGTTCGATCCACATCGACAACATCTCAATCACACCAAGTGACAATGGTTCGATCCATATTGACACCATCTCAATCACACCAAGTGAAAATGATTCAATCCACATCGACGCCATCTTAATCGCACCAAGTGACAATGGTTCGATCCCACATAATTCCACACAATTCCAATCTCAACACGGCATATCAACACACTTATTTAATTATTCCATACGTCTTAGTTCATGGTTAAATTTATTTTTTGCATCATTCTACTTCCACTCCACGCTACATCTAAAACCGTTTATAATAACTAACCATCAAACAATCACACACAAATCACGACACACAATCAAGACTCAAGAAATTTCTCTTTCACAGCTCAAACTAAAACCGCAAAATCACCTTAATATCGTTTGGTTTTGGTTTGGTTTGATTGCCTAGAACTGATCTGTATGTGGTCTATAACAAGTTCGGATTCTCCCTTTCTTGTTCTTAAACACAAACTAATCTTGCTTCTTGTTTTTGATTTTTGTAGAGCTTTGCTAAGGATTTTGTTTTGTGTAGGAAAAATGGAGGGTCTTGGGCGTTTTTATAGAGAAGAAACAAGCTGGTGGGCAGTAGCTTGGGTTACTTATTAGGAAGGAAACAAGGTGTGTGTGAGCTTTGTGCTTCACCAACTTTTTTTGGGTGCTTGTGTCCAACACACGCACACACAACCTTCTCACAATATTAAGCATCTCAATGAGCGTCTCGAGTAGGTACTTATGCTACTTAACTAGCTATACCAAGCACACAGACTACACGGTCCACCATCGGTTTTTGCAGTTCGGGACTTAACTTCACGAACCGACCAAAATGTGGTCTTTCCCGACCAGCTTACAGTACTTAGATCGTATGTTATCTTAATTTAAATGGTTCTTGAGATTTCTCGGGATTACTAGCTCACCCAGACTAGCTAAGTTATCGTCAATAACGGTTCTCAGTACATTCGCTTTGCACATTCTTTCGGAGTTCTTGTGTGGGTTGCTACAGGACCAGTCTTGGAATGGATCCGTATGTCGACTTATTGGGTCTCCGCCGTGAATCGTTGCCAGTCTGATACTTAAAATAACAGCCTGGTCTGCCAAGCTTCTCTGGTCTCTTGCAGCTTGTTTAATCGGTCATTGTCAGCACCGTCAACTTCCGACAATCTGCCTTCTGCCTCCCCAAGAAATTCCTCCGAGCCATCAATAGTCTTTGCAACAACTACCTATGGTCTGGATCAGTTTCAAACCATCACCAAGCAAAGATCTGGTCCAGACATTCCAATTTACTATAATTTCAATGTATTTTAATTCCTATTTAGCATTCATTCTAGATAGATTCATATGCTTATAAGTTAGTTTAGCATATATTTGCATTGCATTCTATCTCATTAGTTGTTAGAAGTTGAAGAATCAAAAGCATGGATCATCGAACCCAACAGATTCAAGAAAAAGGCAAGAATGGAGTTGGATCAGTTTTCTGGATCGGTATAATCAAACCAGTGTGAAAATTTGGAAAGTTCAAAGAGGTGGATCGGTTATATGGTTTGGTTTATCCAAACCGATCCAAAGATTAGCAAAACCAGGGGCTTGGATCGGTTTAGCCAAACTGATCCCAGGCAATTTTAGTCAAAATGTTGACTTCTTTTTAGCCTAAACCAACTTAATTAATTGGTTAACACAATTTTTTGGGTTGAACCAATTACATTTCAAAGACATTATAAAAGGCTTTTAGACCTAATTTTTAGAGATTATGTTTTTTTTGTTCTAAGTTCTTTTCTTTTTTAAGAGCATCTTTGTATACATTTGAATCTTAGTTTATTTTAAAGTTTGATCTTTATTCTAATTGTTAATTTTTTTCTGTTTTATGTTTCTAATCATGATTCTACACATTTTCATGAATAGAACTTGTGTTTTATCAATGGTTAGTGAGTAATTCATCTCTAAGCAAATAGGTTAGGTAGATTAGGGTGATTAGGTGATTGAATTTGATGCTTAGTAGTTTAATAGCTTAAATCTTCAATCAATAGGTATTCTTAATGCTAAATTTGTCTTGGCCATTCAAGTTTAGATCATAGGTGAATTATGCCCGAAAGGTGTTCGATGAAATTCTCAAACCAACTATTGTTTGCTAAATGACGCTATCAAAGAGATTATTTTTAGCTAGTTTAGTGGTTTATGTTGAATTAGATCTTATTGCCTTTTATTGTATAATTATTAAAGAGATTGTTTTTAGTTGCATGATTAAGAAAGATATTAGTGCCATGTGAGTGGATTAGTCTAATATAGGGAATTCTAACCAAGGATTAGCACTGGAATGTGAGTAGTAGCATCATAGAATGTCATTTAATCACCCAAGTCAATTACCTTTGTCCATTTGCTTAGTATGTTATATTGATTTACATTTCCAGACTTTTGTTTTCTTAACTACCGTTGGCTTTTGTTTATTTGACTTTTTGTTTAATTTTTTAATTTAAATGTGTTTAATTTGAAGCACCAATTATATTATGACTTAGTCTAAATTAGATTCTCGTAGGTTTTAGTATGTTAATCACCTTATATTGGATTGATAACATATTGTACTGCAATGACTATGATAATACATAGGAATTGAAGTAGGTATTTCACCACGATAAAATCTTACTATCACATTCCTCTCTGGAAGCATGCACGCGACGTGTACAAGCCTACCTTCTCATCCCTAACCACTTGGCAACAGATTTGTCTCTCTTACCCTACTCAACTTTTGGTATAAGTGTGTTTGGTTTTCTCAATCTATACCGCGCTATACCTTTGTTGCTTGCCTTGCTGTCCATGACAGGTTGTCAATGGGTGCAAGGATGCGTCATTGGGGACTCACTCAGGCCTGCACTCTATGTAGGGAGCTTGATGAAACTCGCGATAACCTATTCTTTGCATGGCCCTGCTCCTTCACTATTTGGTCTGATCTAACCACTAACCTACTCCATCGCTTACTTACACCGGATTGGGAATCCACCTTATCACGGCTTCATTGTCGCAGCCTCACAACGATAGATAGTGTTTTCCTTCGGCTTTGATTCCAAACTTGTATCTACCATATTTGGAGGGAACATAATGCTCGGCGGCATGGACACCCACGTTGGCCTGTCTACATGCTTCGATATCTCATCCACCGGACCACACGGATCGTTGAGCAAGCCTCAACTACCAGCATACGTCTCCCATGCACACTATCTCTCAACGATGGCATCATCTGCATCACGCCTAAATCACAAGTGCTCCTCAGCCACTTTTTCATATCTTCGACTAATATTATATCTTCGTGCAGCGGTTGTATTCTTTTTCCTGGTTCCAGTTTTGTCCCACTGGATTTTCAGGAATCAGGTTTTAACGAGGCAACCCTGCACAAAACCCGCTTCTCCATTTATTTCTAAGTTTTGCTCTACCCCTTGTAAATAAAATCATTATTTTATTAATAAATTTAATATTCAATAAAAAAAATTTAGAATTTTATTTGTATTAATATTTAGAATTTTATTTAAATATTTTTAATAAAAATTAATTATTAATCAATTAATAAATATTTTTATTTTTTCCTAATTCTTCAGAATTACTAACGGCCAAAAATAAGAATCCGTTAGTATTCCGTCAGTATTAGTGACAGCCAAAGATAAGAATTCGTTAGTATTCCGCCAGTATTAGTGACAGAATGCTGACGACAATATACTGACAGATTGACGTGTTAGTCACTGACGGATATAAGCCGTCATATTCCGTCAGCATTTCTGTCAGTGTTACTGACGGTTTACTGCTGGAATTTTATTACCGACCATTTAGAATTGACGGATACAAACCGTCAGTTCCTAGTCAATAATACTGGTTTTTTACAGGATATTTACTGATATATCTGTTAGAAAACCCGTGTTTTTTGTAGTATCGATTGTACTTCAAAAGATAATATCATGGAAAGAGATTAATATTCTTACATATATTTAGATTATTAATTGTTTAAGACATGTGTGTCGTCATGAAAGATGATTAAGAATGTACGTGTAAATGATACTTGTGTTATGTTGAACCAGCCATGGGAAGTTGACTAGTCTATAATGAGGGTTGTCCTCTTATTTTTTGTTGGTCAGCGACATGATTTGATGGGGTAGTCGATAAGCTAGGTTTATTTTGCAGGGGTTAGTTTACGAACTCGATGGTCCCTAGACTCAGGGAGAGGGATCGATCATGATGTTTTAACGAAGCGTGTTGACTACGAGTGAGGGCTCAACTATGTCTTCGATGAGGGGAGCTAACCTTTTGAGAGAGATCAGTTATGTTTTCAACGAGGCGAGTTGATCCTCGATGAGGAGATGCAGGTGTGTGCGAGTTGATCTGCAGTCTTGGACAAGGAAAATCTTGTCTCGAACTGGGGTATCTTGGACGAGGCGACTCCTCCGGCAAGGGGGATCGTGGACGAGGTGATTCTTCAAGTAAGAGGGGTCTTGGGTGAGGTGATGCTTCGAGTAAGATGGGTCTTGGATGAGGCGATTCTTCAAGTAGGAAGGGTCTTGGACGAGGCGATCTTAAGTTGAGAGACAGCATGGAGCGTGGTCGATGATGCGGTCTTGAGTCAAGAGAGAACATGGAGCGTGGAGTGTGGTTGACGACCCAGTCTTGAGTTCAGAGGGAGATGGAGCGTGGTCGACGACCCAGTCTTGAGTTCAGAGGAAGCGTGGAGCGTGGTTGACAACCCGGTCTTGAGTTCAGAGGGAGTATGCAGCGTGATCGACGACCCAGTCTTGAGTTCAGAGGAATCATCGACGACCTAGTCGTGAGTTCAGAGGAAGATGTAACATGGTCGACGACATAGCCTTGAGTTCAAAAGAAGATGTAACGTGGTCGATGACCTAGTCTTGAGTTCAGAGGAAGCATGGAGCATGATCGAGGACCCAGTCGTGAGTTCAGAGGAAGATGCAGCATGGTCGATGACCCAGTCTTGAGTTCAGAGGAAAATGGAGCGTGATCGATGACCCTATCTTGAGTTCAGAGGAAAATGGAGTGTGATCGACGACCCAATCTTGAGTTAGAGGAAAATGGATCGTGGTCGACAACCCTGTCTTGAGTTCAAAGGAAGATGTAGAGTGGTCGATGACCAGTCTTGAGTGTTCTCCAATCGTCTATCCCTAGGTTCTGCTTAGTTTGATGACTCTGAACAGTAGTTACGATGTTGTCTCAAAGATTCTCCTTTTTCTTCTAATTGGCGCTTTAGTTCTATTTATAGAAGCCATGTTACAGTATGTGGTGGGTCCCATGTTTAACTGGACTACAGGATCCGCGCGTCTTTCTTTCGAGCGATACCCATCTGACCCGGCTTTGGGATGTCAGATTTGGATTTGTATTAAAATTTTGTATCCTGAAGATTTATAGGTTAGATTCTTGATGGGCCTTTGATGACTCTGAATTTTCATGGATTTTACATATCAATTAGCATCAATTATGAGGTCTAAAAGCGTGAATACATCACATTTATAGTTGATTTTAGTAAGTTTATGATTTTTAGGATTTTGCATTAGAATTTGCATATGCACGCATTTTGGAGATTTTTCAAGACTTTCAGGAGTTTTCGGGAAGGATTTGTGAGATTTCAGAAAAGAACCACTTAACATTGAATGGGGCAGCACTTAGCATGGAACTGACTGGATCTACCTCAGGACCAAAACCAGAACACTCCCACACCTACCTAGAACGAGCCCTTCTGGATCGATCTCACGGCCCTATCTGGATCGATCTGAGATCGATCTCACCATCCCATCTGGATCGATCT
>OVBE01009864.1:0-15601 GCA_900406425.1 Iberis pinnata
GATAATCAGACCGATCGGTCCAAGGGTGGACCGATCGATCCGAGGTCTTTTTGACATCATTTCTTCAGATTCGCCAATCCGAGACCAGATTGGTTCTTTCAATTCTCCACTTAGTCATATTCCATCCAATTAACAGTAATTCAGCATTTTTTAATCCAAATCGACCCGAACACCTGAAAATCTTAGAAAGATCCAATTCTACAAAGAAAGAGCTCAGATAATACAAGTTTAGCAGGCATAAATGCCCAATAAAATGCATTAATTCTGAGTAATATCAGCAAGACCGTGATGAAGAAAGAGTCCATGATTTTCTATACGGTCATGATGACACTTATCAGACTGTGAGATCTACTTTGGTTTCTCGGGTTCCACTTCAATACTTATAAGAGGTTTACAATATTTTTTGTCATGAAGAGGATTTGAAGAACAAAACTCGCCATATTGATGTTGTGCCTGATGTCACAGCTTACACCGTGAGTAACAGAGAAAGAATCACAGCTCCTCGTCATGATGATTTGACCAGATCTGTTGTCTGTAAATACTGTCACCGAATTGGTCATATGTTCTAGAATTGTTTCTCTGTTTTTGGTTATCCTGTGTGGTGGGGTGATTGTTCCAAAGTGAATTCAACAACCAACATAAATCGTCCTCCATCTTCATCATCCAATCGTGCATCCAAGTTCTCTTATGCAAATGTTCATGTCCCGAATCTGCAAAAACAAGAACATGCCAATTATGTCATCTCCGACAAAGATCGTGATGGAGTGCAAGGTTTTACCAATTCACAGTGGAACACATTGGTCAAATTGTTGAATGTTGGGTCTTCCAATCATGTTGAAAAACTATCAAGTATTACCTCTAAACCTTCTTGGCTCCTAAATACAGGAGCTTCTCACCACTAAACTGGGAAATTAGAAGTTCTTACTTCAATTCGTCAAATCTAACTGGTTTTGGTTATTTTAGCAGATGGTCGGCAAAGGGTATTAGATAAAGAAGGTATTTTTGTTTTGGGTTCTTTGTTGATTCTGAAATCGGTCTTGTTTGTTGAACAATTTCATTTTGATTTAATATCCCTTTCTTAGCTGGTTTCTTGTCATTTTGGACCGAGCTTCCAGGATGATGATTGGAGCGGCTAAAACATAAAAATGGAACCTTTCGTTTTTGTCGCATGGAGCTTGCAGCATCAGTTCAGTTGGATGATGACCGGTCTTCAGAATTGTGGCATAAACGACTTGGTCACCCATCATACAAAATCGTTGGTTCTATACCTTAGGTTTATGTTATTTCTGATTCTTTGAATAAATTTTGTGATGTTTGTCATCGAGCTAAACAAACATGGAAACATTTTCCATATACTTGCGATAAAACTACTTCTATATTTGAATTGGTGCATTGTGATATTTAGGGACAATATATTACACCTTCGCGTTCGGGTGCTCGTTACTTTCTAACACTAGAAGACGATTATTCCAGACAGTTTGGACTTTCTTTCTCAAGGACAAAATTGAAACTGCAGTTCATCTGAAAAAGTTCATTGCTATGACAGACTGTCAATTCAATCAACCACTCAAATGCTTGCGATTAGAAAATGAGACTGAATTTACATCACTTACGGCTTACTTACACATTCAAGGTATCACTCACGAAACCTCGTGCGCTGGAACTCCTCAACAAAATGGTCGTACCGAACGAAAACATCGGCATATCCTAAATGTTGCAAAAGCTCTCCGGTTCCAAGCCTCTCTTCCTATTGATTATTGTGGTGAATGTATACTCACGATGGCTTATCTCATTAATCAAACACCGACTTCGGATCTTCATGGTTCAACACCGTATAAGAAACTACATAAGAAGAAACCACTTTACAATCACCTTCGAGTCTTTGGAATTTTATCTTATACTCATAATCAAGCTCATAAAGGTGATAAAATCATCTCTCGCAACCACATATGTATATTCGTTGGTTACCTTTACGGTCAAAAGGGGTGGCGTTTCTTTGATCTTGAAACACAAACGTTATTTGTCTCTCGGGATGCAGTGATTTACAAAACAGAATTTCCCTTCTCAAGCTCAGTTTTGACTACAGAGTTTGTTTCTACAATGACTAATAATCCATTATGGGCTCCAATGGGCATAAGCCCACACTTGCTTGACGACGCATTGGTTCCATCTCATGTTATTGGCTATCTCATGTTTCCACAAGCCCACTTGTTTCCTCTAATGAAACACATAATGTATCCTCTCTGGAATTTACGGAGCCTATGTCATCTTCCAACTCTTCTTTGAAAAATTATTCATCGTCATCGGCTACACCATCTGCCACGCCACCAGACTTACTCAGCCGTGGGCATCGGCAACGCAAACCACCGATAACTTTACAGAATTATGTCATTAACACGTCACAAACTAATCATCTAAAAGGTCCATCCATCTCGTTATACCCAATTAATCAATATGTTGGGTACACAAGGTTCATCGACCTTTTCTTAAAACTCTCACTACTGCATCAGAACCTAGAGGTTTCAACATTGCTACGAAACAAGATGTGTGGCGCATTGCTATGAGAAATGAAATTGATGCCCTAGAACGTAATCAGACATTGATGGTGCAATAATTGCCGCCTGTGAAGCGTGTAATTGGCTCCAAATGGGGTTTCAAAACAAAATATCGCTCATATGGGAGTATAGAATGTCACAAAGCTCGCTTAGTGGCACTTAAGGTATTGACTAAGGTGAAACATTCGCACTAGTTGTGAAAATGGATATTGTTCGCTTGTTTTTACAGGTAGCAGCTGGAAACAAATGGTCGTTCATCAAATGGACGTTCACAACACATTTTTATACTGTGATCTCGATGACGAAGTCTATATGAAACCTCCTCCAGGTTTTCATTCTCACCTACCGAATCAAGTTTGTTGTTTGCGCATGTCTATAAACGGTCTCAAACAGGCACCCTAATGCTAGTTCGAAAAGCTCATTGCCTCTTTGAAAGACAATGGTTTTCAACAATCCCGGTCAGACTATTTTCTGTTCACATTCTCACGTAATCAGGTCCAAATCAATATACTTATCTACATTGATGATATGATACTTGATTCTCTTGCATCAATGGATAGATTCAAGCAATATATGTCACACAAATTTCACATGAAGGATCTTGGGCCATTGAAATACTTTCTGAGAATCGAGGTATCTCGCAACACTAAAGGTTTCTATCTTAGTCAACGAAAATACACATTGGATATTCTGTCCAAAACGGGTCTTCTAGGAACTAAACCTGCTGACTTCCCACTCGAACAAAATCATCTTTTTAAACTATCAACATCACCGTTGTTGTCCAACCCATAAATTTATCGTCGATTGATAGGACGATTGATTTATCTTGTTGTAACCAGACCATATTTGGGTTATTTAGTGCATATACTTGCTCATTTTATGCAACAACCTCACGAAGATCACTACATGCTGCACTGCGTATTGTACGTTACTTGAAAGGGACATCGGGTCGAGGAATTCTCCTGCGTGCTCAGTCCAATTTCCAGATATATGAATGGTGTGACTCAGATTGGGTAAGTTATCCTCTAACTAGGCGATCGTTCAGTGGATATGTTGTTCAAATTGGGGACAATACTATCTCCTGGAAAATAGAGAAACAAGTTAATGTTAGTCTATCCTCGGCCGAAGCGAAGTATCATGCAATGGCCTATCTTACTAAGCATTTTCTCTGGTTAAAACACCTACTCCTTAATTTAGGCATTCCACATAACCAACCAATAGCAATAGACATTACCAACAACCGATTTTCCACGAAAGGACAAAGCATATTGAGAATGATTATCATTTTGTGCGAGATGAAATTCAGTCAAGTATCTTACAACCCATTCATGTTGACACAACTACTCAGTTGGCTGACATAAAGTGTTTGAAGATTTCCGACACAACCTTATTTGTATCAATCATAATATTCTACATTTATGTTCGTAAGATACACAGTTCTTGTATATTGAAAGCTCGATTAGTATTAAAATATATAGAGAAAATTTTGGTCTTGATCCTTCAACAAAAAAAAACATCTTAAAGAATGTCGGATTTTGCGACCAACATGGTAACAACAACAACGACAAGGCGCATTGCAAATTACGCCATCGTTGTTGTTTATCTTTTGAAAGGAGTTTGTTATGAATAGAAAAGGATTAACATCTGGTACCTTCTTATGCATATTGAGAGGCTTTATTATTAGTTTAGTCCAATTGTCAAAGGTGGGCTTACACCTTAATTTAGCCAAAATCAGGTTTTAAGTGTTTAATGATTAGTTAAGCGTTACGGAGGTGGGGGATTAACACTAGTTACATTGCTTATGGGACATCTAATCTGTCGACATCATCTAGAGTTAGTAACGTACGAGGAAACTCACTTGAAATAACTTATCTTTCCGGTAGTTATTAAATTTCCAAGTCATAAAAAAACTCAAATGATGACTTGGGCACATAAATAAATAGAGTGGAAGTTGGGTGGTCATTTCGTTTTTGTGTTGGTCAACCAAACCGGGGTAATCTGGTAAATTACGGTCTGGTAGAATGTTCAATTTCTTCCGAACAAAATTGAACCGGAATCTTATAGAAGGACGACACATATTGTCTGCTGAAATGTCCTTGTCATGCGCTAAGCATATTATTCTAGTTGTTAATAAATACTAAATAAAAGGTCAACTACACATTCTCTCTTAATCATAACCCAAGATTATATCAACGTGGTCAACCCCATGCCCTAATACGATAATTCAAAATGTGAATACATTAATATATGTGAGCATACGTATCACATATGCTTGTATATATATTTCTACAAATCAACACTCAATAACTTAATAAAACACAATATAATAACAATATTTTGCTAAATCCTAAGTAGAACCAACATAAAACAATTAATTAATTAAATAATAATATATATGATTTATTTATTTTTTAAATAATATTTGCAAAAATATATTTCAAAACTAACTTATGGTAAATCGTTTAGTTTTGTCTTCTCAACAACACATAAAACTTATGATAGTTAATTGACTTGTAAACCGCATTAATATAATATAGCATACCATAATAATAAAATTTTGGTATTGCGTAATAAGTTCAAATTTGTAATACCAATTCCACGAGTGAATCCACTTAAATTCATTATGAAAAAAAGATAGAAAACTTATATACTAAAAGAAATCTATATCTATATTATAAAATTAAGTAATTTATCAATTAAATAGGTTTTTTTTTGAAAAATGTTCAAATTTGTATAATCAAGAAACGTTCAATGTTTGATCAAGGTTTTACTGTACAGTTTGGGAGAAAAGACTTAATGGAGTCAATCCTTAAACTGTTACAAAGTCGTTCTAATTAAAAAATAAGGAAGATGTTGGGAAATAAGAAGGAAAAGAGACAGGCTTCATATGGCTTTTCTCTTTTATATATTCTTTCAATTTCTACTCCTCCAGAATCCATATTCCTCCAAATTATTATCAATCATGACGGTTAAGGTATAAAACATGCTCATACAACTAATACGAAAAGATTAAGGTCATATGAACAATTAGGTTGAATTTTTGGTTTTGGTTTTGAGCAGAAAGTGGAGATCAAAGTGGATATCAACTGTGAGAAATGCAAAAATCAAATCATGCAGGCAGTCACAGAACTGGAAGGTATGAATATGATACATCAAAACTAAAATGTTAACTGATTTATGAGAGATGCAATTAAAAAAAGATAAGGGCTTTTGAGTGCAGGTGTGAATCAGGTTGCACTGGATCAAGAAAAGAATTTACTTACCGTGGTGGGTACAATGGATCCGGTCTGTGTTGTAAGACAGCTTAAGAAGATCAAGCAGAAACCAGTAGTAGTCAGCCTTGGACCACCCAAGCCGCCTCAGCCCAAACCACAACCCAAGCCAGAGTGGTGCAGGTGTAAGCCAGAGTGCAAGCCAGAGTGGTGCAGGTGTAGGCCAGACTGCAAGCCTTTCCTTCCTTACTGCAACAATTGTGACATCATAAATGTTAGTACCTATGATAGCAGAACCGGCTGCACCATCTCCTAGCCTTACTGTAAAATCCTGAAATCTGTACTCAAGCTAAATTTTTCTTATGTTAATATGTTAAGAATCTTTAATATTCTCACCTCCCCTGTTTTCTGAACCAAGTAATATGATAAGAAAATACATCATTTAACCTGGAATCTTGCTTAACCACAATGATGCAAATGAAGTCCAAAACCCTGAGTAATTTCAACCACTAAAAGAGGAAACACTAACAACTGTCACAAAAACATTGTAAAACATAAAAAGCAAACAGACTACTAGACCTAGGAGAAACCATTACACTTTATTGATCTTTGCAGCAAAAAGCGCGCAAACTTATACATCATTGAAACAACTGGGGCTTGGCTGTAATTTACACCTTCTTCCTTGCACCACCTCCCTTGGTTTTCATATTTGTTGCTCCTATATTGTTACTCTCTGGTGTTTCCTATTAGCAAGTAAAAGACAGCTCATAAATACCATTTGATTGATGTTTATCCAGAAGCATGTGAAACATAAAGCAAAGTGTTCTACTAATCCCAAGAAACTTAAGATCGGAGGTATTTAGTCCATGTAACATAGTTTCCAGCTAGAGAAATGATGGCAGGCTGATTTTAAATGTTCACCGTGATAATTAGATTCTTGAGCCTATCCCAACTCCAGCCAATTGACCAGAAATGTTGGATGATGGGGATAGAGAGAATAACCCAAGGCTAATAATGTTATTGGAGGTGCTCCATCCAAAGGCATGCAGAGGTGTCACTTTATTGCTGGTAGCTGTTTTATACTGCCGGACCAAGCATTTGGTACCCTGTAATTCAAAAAATCGATGATTCACTTCAGAGACGAGACAACTGGGCATAGAAACTTTACCTAAAGTGTGTAATGCATTACATATATTCCGTCCACTTGTGGACATGTGTCAAGAGTATGTGGCAGGCCAACGCATGGACATGGAGACAACGAATTCATAACCAAATGATGCAAGCAGAAAGCATGAAGCATATCGATGTTGCAAGAACTATAAATTGGGAATGGCCTTCGATTTATCATCTAAATTACCAACTGTTGTTTCTTTCGCTCTTAAAAGTGGTAAGACGTTGGTAAATAATGTGCACATTCGTGTACAAGTATAAGGAAGGAGCTTAAGAACCAATGGGTTCAACTATGTATAAAATTGTAAGAGACAAACCTTTCTCTTAGCAGGCACCGATGTCTTAGCAACAAATTGCTCCAGCCTGAGCAGCATTTAAGTAAGATATCATTAGAAGGAGAAGCGTAAGCTGAAATAAGCACTTATTTGTTCGAAAAGTTGCAAACCTTCCCTGGGATGTATTGTTCTTTGCAGAATTAATTTTCTCTATACCCTATATTTAAATCAGATTGTCCACGATAATTTGTAAAAATAAAGAATGTAGCTTGGAAATACAGAAAAAGGTATGTTAGCACTACATGAAGCATACCTTGGTTACCCTATCTACGTTGAATCCATTTTCATTCACCAGAAATTTTACTACACCCTACAGGGGAGAAAAAAAAGTAACTCAGAGAATCTCCCAAAGAATCCAAAGAATGAGTGAAGCAGAAAGGGAGAGGTACGTTTCTACCTCTTCATCTGGAGAAGTCCACTTAACATCCGGCTGCTCTTCATCGGTTAAGACATCAGGTTCTTTAAAAAGTTGTCGAGCTTCGTTATATGGCCATTCCTCAGGTATTTGATACCTACATACAAAACCAAAATGGTAAAAGTCTTTACACCCTGGCTATTGTCTCATGGAACATATGTTAAAACCGACAGGATATACTAACTTAGTTCAGATTACAAATTGACAGAATAATACTTTTTAGTATGTGGTAATGCGTGGCAAGAAATCTTTTCGGAAAAAACTCAGCTACTGTGAAGCCAACTGGACTAAATTCGCAAGTTATAACCTTCACTCATGTTAGTTTGTTTAAACTCTTCCATATACCATAAAATTAATATATGGTCACCAAATCAAATTACAATTTAAAAGAAATTAACCTTTCTTTGTTTATATTTTTGAGTATCGCCTCAATGGATCCATGCTGACGGATGAGCTTTAGGGCAGTTCGCCCTCCAATACCTGTGCCATAAAATGCATATTAGGTTCTGCATCCTCCGTTTGACAGAGAAAAGAAAGGAAAAAAAAAGTGTTGGTCCATATCACCTACAGTTGAAAGATATAGAGATACAAAAAAAAATTCTATATACCTCGGATGCTGTCACAATAGTCACATCCTGACAATATGCACAAGTCGACGAACTGATCCATGGTAATTTGAAGATCTTCTAAAATCTGAAATGAGGCCACAAGGTGAGAGATAATCTCACTAACCTAAACATGTAGAAAAACAGATAGTGTGTGTGAAAGAAACCTTAGCAGTTTCAAATTCCATGACAGGGATCTTTTTGGAGCTCGGATCCATCAGGTGGCGCAGAAACTTAGGAGCTCCGAAAGTTAAAGAATCCATATCTTCAGAAGCCACGGCATATACCTGAACAGAAAGAAGTCTTTCATAAGGACATTTTGCAACTTATATACCTTGTAAAACCTCCCCTTATACAAGACTGAAGACACTGGTAATATCCAACTGGTAGTAAAGGACAAAAAATTAAGACCTTTCCGGACTTGCAAAGTGCAGCACATTGCGCTTCTGCTTCTGAAGTGGCCTGCATGTAAGAAGCCATCAGTCTACGTTTTACAAATGTAGCCATTTCAATTAAAATAGAAAAGAGACAATATAAGTACCTCAACAACGGGCACTCCCATAAGCCTTAAGAGTCTTTTGCAGTCGTCATTATGCTGTTTTGTCACCTGAAGAGTGGGAGATTATACATCTACTACTAAGAGCAATGGATTCAATTTCTTTGAAATGGATGCCATATATATTAAGGAGTACAACGATTCAAAGATGGAAAATAATTGACAACCTTCACAGTTCGTTTGCTATACTTCTCAATGTCCTCTTTATTTCCTGCCTGTCAGGAAGGAAAAGATTCTAACATTATGCTCTTTCAGTATTAAGTAAAGTAAAGGCACGTAAGAGTGAAAAAAACCTCAATTGCAACACTCAAATCGGCAGTTGCATCAGCTCTCTTAGAGTATCTAAATCCAGAATAGAAAGAGTAAAACCATAAGGGACAACAATAATAGTTAAGCTAACTTTGCATTTTCGAACAAAGGATCAATTTGAGCAGCATTCATAATAATGATAAATGCACCGTTTTGCTAGTTCTTGTCCTTTTAACTTCGGAGGCTTCCCATCAAAAACATAGCTGCAGCAAAATTTAGAGCTTAATAGTAAACAGAAAAACCAGCTATTCCACCCACAGAGAAGTTAATAAAAAGAACGAATATGGGAGAAGAACGTTACACAGGTTTAATTCCAGCTTCGAGAAGACGAATTGTTCGATTAAACATCCCTTGTAAATGGCTAGATGTACAAAAAACAGAGACATAAAGTCAAAATTCATAAAAATACTAATACTAAAAGGTGCAAATCAGTGTAACACTTCAGACCAAAAGGATCCAAAACGCCACAATTGTGGAAACAGAGAGAGAGAGTAATATTAACCTAGTGACTTCACCGGCTTCATTCGTGAGAACTTTAGTCCCAGTTCTGCCTACCACAATCTGCGTCACATTAAAAAATGGTCGCTGAGTGATTAGCATGGAATAAGATTGATACAAAGGAAGAAGGAACGAACAAGGAACTGATAAATGCTCATGCTGGCATCAACGGCGATTTCCCGACCGAAATAGCTCTCGAATTTCTGCTCTTTCATAGCAGTGGGTGCATTGTCGGCTAAAAGCTTCGTTAACCCCTAAAAAGAAGACAATTCGACCAAATAAAACAAAAGCATTAGATCGAATTGAGGAATGGGAAGTAAAAATTGAAAGAAGAAGTAATCGTTTATCCAAAATGAACCCATGAGACCTTGATACCCATAACGATAGCAGAGAAAGCAGCAAAATAGCGAGGGAAGGTTTCTCTATCAGTGATCTTATTTTCCCGCCATTAAACCTAACTATGCCCAGTGATAAGACCTATAGGGCTTTCTTTCAAGATTTTTTATTTTGTCAATACAATAATTCCAGAATGAGAAGCTGGGGCACATACCACCAGATCACAAAGTGCTCGGTTTTTCTAGATGTTCTTTTTTTTATCATTAAATAGATTTATATTAGATTAAAACATACAACCCATTACAAAGTACATAAAATCCTACTAAAAAGAAAAATAAAATCTATAAAAGATAAATAATCTTATACAAGAGGTGAACGTAATCGCCGAAGCAAAATAGAACTCTCAAATGAGAGTATAGAACTCCCGAATGAGAACGTAGTCTAGTTTACTAGACTACGAAGAAACATTAATCTATCCTTTAAATCCCCAAGAATCAGATCGAAGCTGAAATGAGCGATTTTAATGAGGACTATAAACCTAAACCGGTGAAACCATAAATCTAATACAAAATTTCATTTTTGAAGTAAAAATCTTTGACGTCTCGAGAATATAATTTATGTGACCACTCTCATTAACTTTCGGAAACCAATACATTTTAGTAATCGTGTATTACTTATTCAAATGGATAGAAAAAGAAGCATATGCTACCAATGATGTTAGAGATGTCAAACTTTACAAATCTATCATAGGTTTGGAATACCAAAATTAGTAATAATTGATGGTGAAACTCATTTCATAAACAAGATAACTCCTTGATTAAACCGAGTTAGGTAAGAGAATATTTTTTAGCAGGAGCTTCTGCTAGCTGGGTATGTGTAGGGAATGAAGGTCTGGTCGGATCGCGGCTAAGCCATTGTTGAAGATATCTTTTATCCGACATGCGCGAATGTGTCTACGAGAGACTGAATCTCTCTTCCTCTCTATGGCTGATGGATAGTGGTTCAAACCATCCTCGGCTTGATATCCTCTCTGGTGCAAGAATAAAAAAATTTACGGATCTGTAATACTGGAGTGGCGCGGTAGTGACGGGTTCTCTTTCACAATGAGGCGCGATTCATGTCAGATTGGTTTAATGTGGCGATTCTTCTTATGTTGTTGTAGCTCAGGTTTGTTCATGTCCCATAGTTTTGAGTGGTTGACCTCCGCCTTGGTCTCGATTTGCTGGCTAGGATCTTTGACTCAAGTATAAGTCTCTGGTGCCTTGTTGTGTTGGGTGTAGCGTGTTCTCTTTAGAGGATTGTGTTTCAATCTTGAGTTGTTTGGTTAGGGTTTTAGAAGTTTGATGTGATTGTGGTATATGGGTCATGTGTTCAGTTTTTCGGTTAGCATTGGTAGAGCTAGCGCCTCCTTCCTTAGCGGTCTTTTTGGCTTGCTTTTGTGGCTTCATAGGGTATTGTTTGGTTGTTAGCGTTCCAGTTTGGTCTATATTCCTCTGGCCCTGTTTTTAAATGTTTGGCTTTTTAGCTATGTGTTTTTGGGTATTTTAAATCCGTTGGGATCATGGAAGTTTTGTTTCTCGACGTTCATTTCCTCTTCGGCTCGGTTTCGTTGCCAAGGTGTTTTCCGTTTCAAGAGAATAACTGGGACGGATAGCCTATAGTGTTCACCCAAAATTTTTGGCCAGTTCTACTCCTCTCCTCTCACTTTCACGGTGGCAATTGTATCCTCCGTTTTGGCTTTAGGCTCTCATGGTAGTAGTGGTTCTCGATCTTTGTTTCAGCTTCTGCCTCTCAAATTTTTGGCTTGTGGAGATGTTGTTTGGGTTAGCGGTTGTTGTGACATCCCAAAGTAATATCTCAGTCTTCCATGGTGATTGGGTGCTCCTAGTGGTACGCCGTCCTTTTCTTCCAGAATCAGTTCCCGTCTTCATTCGTCTGCTCTATCGGACGCTTCTGCAACTTCTCCTTCTTGCTGGTACCTCTTCTCGCTCGGGCAGTTGTTCGGTCCTCTTAGATTGGTTTCCGCCTGCTATGTCAGCTCGTGCTTGTTGTGGATTTGTTGCATTTTCTTTTGTTTTCTTGCTCTGTGTAGTGTTGTGTGTTTGTCTCAGGGGCTTTCTTGTTTTGGCTGCCGACATTATATATTTTCTCGTTGTGTTGTTTGCTTGTAAGTGTTACCCTAGTTGGAAGGGGAAAAAAAACTAGTTTGTCTTTTGATTTGTTGTAAGGATACATTTGTGTTTAATTTTGTTTTATTTTAAAATATTAATAATAATATAACAAAATAATAAATATTTTTTTATTTAAGTGTCTAAACGTGATGTTCACATATATTTTTTTTTACTAATACTATGAATTTTAGTTCTTAGATATTTTGTAAAAAAATTTTGTTGTTATAGTTTTTATTTATGTGTGGGTTAATATCTTTTGTGTGTTTTTTATCTAAAAGGAAACGATGTAAAAGTTTCTGAAAAGAAAAATTCATCTTCATTTCCAAAAAACTTAGATGATCTATTATGGAATCTTGGACATCATGAAAAATAACAGATTACCATCTAAACTAAAGAGATTAGAAAGTTCACAAATACTTGATTAGAGGTTTTTGTCAACCTCATGATCATATTTTTTAAAAAATATGATAGAAAACACAATGTGGAGATTTAATTCAGTTTGGTTTTATCAATATCTTCATTGGTTATACTACAAAGTGAAGAAAGAAAAAATATTTGTGGTTGCGTTGTTATTTATTCAGAGATAGTTATGGTAAATGCATAAAAAATGATGCTTTATCACTTTCTATAGTAGAAATAAGTATATGAAATCTTGTACCAAATATATGAGATATGTTGATAGTTTTCATAACAATGCTGCTATGAAATGTGAAAAATTGATGAAGATATATTAGTCTATTTAGTATGCATTTTCACAAACGAGATAATATTATGAAAAATGAATATCAGATTCGGTTACATGCCTCAATTAATGCTTCTAAAGTATGCAATAACGTTTCATTGTCATGATGAGAGACAGACATTTGCTAATAGAAATTTTTTTATAGGACTTGTGAGAGCAAGATTTCCTTCACACTCGAATTGATTCAAGAAATGTGATTGCTTTATTAGAATAACTCTTTGATTACAAAAATCTCTCAAGTATCTTATAGAGCTCCCCCTCGTATCCCCTGCACTCAATGTGTTTTCAATGCTCTCGATCTGCCGTTACACCTTTCGAATTTCTCGTAACCGCCGGCTCGGTCGTTTCTCTTGAGCCCCGCAAAATGGGCTTCCTAACACATTGAGACGGTCCACGCAAAGTTATGCTCGTGATGGGCTTTGCCGGCCCATTATCCATATATCTCGCTCGCGAGCCTTGAGCGGCCTGCTGCGCATCGAGCTCTCTCCACTCACCGTGAACTCCGCGCACCGAGCTCTCTCCGCTCACCGTGCACTCCATTCACTGAGCTTTCTCCGCTCACCGTGCACTCCTCGCACTGAGCTTTCTCCGCTCACCGTGCGCTCCGCGCACTGAGCCTTCTCCGCTCACCGTGCGCTCCACGCGCTAAGCTTCCTCTGCTCACCGTGCACTCCGCACAATGAGCTTCCTCTGCTCACCGTGCGCTCCGCGCACTAAGCTTCCTCCGCTCACCGTGCGCTCTGCGCACTAAGCTTCCTCCGCTTACCGTGCGCTCCGCTCACCGTGCGCTCTGCTCACCGTGCGCTCCGTGCACTGAGCTTTCTCTGCTCACCATGCAATCCGACTCGAGCCCACTAATGGATCTGAATCAATTAGTGTGCCCACAGGACTCTCGAAATATACTGCTAAACAAAACGAAGTGGTGAGAAAACTAATTTTAGAAAATGATCCTACAAATAATCAAATGATATCCTCAAAGATCCAAAAGGACATTATGCATTGTTTGATGAAGAGATAGTCAAATATGTTATTTATGAAATTAATCATGATGTCAATTGTTTGTTGGTAAATAATTTTGCTGAAAATTTACAATAAAGAACAAATAGTGTAGTGTTTTGTTTTATCGATAAAAATGGAATATTAAAAAAGATTCTTAGTGTTACACATGTCAGTGAGATATTTTAAGCAATCCTTAAATCAACTATTAATGCTTTGTTTACTAAGAAAAAACTAAGCATTAGAAAGTTGAGAGTTTAAGATTATGGCATAACAAGTAATATGAAAGGTGAACTAAATGGGCTAAAGGAGATTTTGAAGAAAACTCATCAATTTACTATGTTCAATGTTTTGCACATCGACTTTAATTTGTTGTTGTAGCAGTTGGAAAACAAAAAAAAAGAAAAAATTTGACGTTGGAGACATTCTTGATTTTGTTGAATGTGGTAGAAGTTTCATGCAAAAAAAATATATGCTCTCAAAGAAATTCAGAAAAATAATCTAGCAAGAAATAAGTGATGGTAAATTGATATTTCAAAGTGATTAAATCAGTATAATTCTTTTTAAAGACTGTGAAACACTCATTGGGGTTCTAACAATAAAACTTTATTGTGTTAAGTTGAGTTATTTTATGCTATCATTGAGTACTTCAATATGAACATAATGAAGGGGTAGATGACTTTAAAAAAGTCAAATACATGGTTTTCTCATATTTTTCTGAGGTTTGTATTTTTCAAGATTTGCAAATGATGATACATATTTTAGGATTCAATCATAGCTTGTTTATAGCTTTGCAAAGAAAAGAGAAACATATTTTGAATGTCATGTCATTGGTGGACTTAAGTAAGAGATAACTACCAAAATTCATAGATGATGGATGGAGTTCTCTCACAATGAAAGTTTCTTCTTTGTGATAAGAAACATGATTATATCAAAATGTTAGACATGGATGATGATTATATTGATTCATAGAGAAAAAGAAGTGACGAATATGCGTCATTACAAGGTCAATTGTTCGTACGTTGTTCTAGATTTGCAGCTCAAAAGTTCAGCTCTTTAATGAGATGAACACAAAAGTGTTTATTTATAATGTTTCTTTATCTCATGTTAATTCGTTTTGTGAGTTTAATTCAAAATTGATGAAGTTATCTAAGTTTTGTCCAAATAATTTTAGTCTTGGAGAATCTATCTCTTAAGTAGTAGTAGTAGTAGATATTTACAATGACAATGTTTAAAAATCGAAATGATGAAAAATTTTATATTTGAAGAACTTGGAGAACTTGCTTATATGATGGTGGAAATTCGAAAGAATTTATCACATCTTTTAGTTTGTAAGATTTTGAAATTGGTTTTGATTTTGCATGTCACTACTACAATTGTTCAGAGATGTTTTTCAACAATGAAGAATCTGAAACATATTTATGCAATTTAATTGGAGATCAATTTATGAATGATTCTTTACTTTGATCTGTCCAAAATAATATATTCAAAAATATGAGAAATGATACTATAGTAAAAATATTTTAGGAGATGAAATATCGGAAAGTGTATTTATTTGATATTTAGATTTGTGTGAAAGGTAAATTTTAGATGTGTAGTGTGAACAATTTTTTTTTAAACCCCTGTTTGAAACAAAATAAATTTCTAAACGATTTTATATTTCAAAACATAAGAAATATATATATATATATATATATATAT
>OVBE01009865.1:0-15601 GCA_900406425.1 Iberis pinnata
GTATAATTTATATTTTTTAAAAATATATATATTATCAACTAATTAATTTTAAAGATTTGGGAGAAAAAATAAAAACATCACATCAATACCACTTATTTTTTTTCTCTCACCTTTTCAAGAACAAAATGGTTTTTTGTACAAAGTGAAAGTGCACTATAATGAAAGGAAAGCACAAAGTCCACTAAAATGAAAATAATTTATCCTTATGTACACTTGAATGTAATTTATCCTTATGTCATCAAATAAGCTAACTTTCTAGGGATTCGTTACTTTGTTAGTCCATGTGTTCTTGGTGAATACCTCTGGTTCTTGTATTATAAATCTTTGGTTGTATTTACCTTTTCTGAGCTGGGGCTTCAACAAAGAACAAAAACTAATGATGGTTAGCTAATATGAAGAAGAAGAAAAAGAATTCTCTTCAACAGACTGATCCTGTTATTGAGAGTTTCATCAAGGTGAAATCCACCACTACAAAGATGAGTAAGTTCACATACCTTCACTTTATAGGTATTTCTCGGTAGTTGAAAAAATTATGTATAATGGTTTTTTTTTTTTTTTTTTTAATTTAGTAACTTGNTGGACAACATCTGAAGATAAAAGATATATGGAACGGCTGCAAATTCCAATATATAATGGCAGCAGAAGTCCATCGTCGAGTTAGGAAAAATATGAGAAAAATAATAAAGCCTTGAGTTTTGATAATTGATATAATGCTTTGTTTTTTTTTTGTAATGTATAATGCTTTTTTTTAGGATTAAACTGTTTCGAGTTGAAGGAAATATATGGTTTTTGTTGTTGTTGGTTAGTAAAATCGAATTGCCCAATATATATTTTACACACAGTCATAGATTTTTTGTAGACCGTAAATCCTAGATTTGAAATAATTATGTACCCTAAATTGGATAAGACACAATTATACATTTTGAAGTAATTCTAGACATTAAATGCTATATTCGAAAATAATTCTAGTCCATAAACACTAATTACTTAACAGAGTAAAGAATCTCAAACCATAATTTTATTTGATATTTATTTTAGAATTTAACCTTAAATTGGATTTAATGCTAGACACTAAACACTAAATTATTAAGAGTGATTTAGTAAAATAGGTGTGTTTTTATTTGAAATAGGTGCAATGGGTGTATCTATTGGTTTAATTTGTGATTTGGGTTGTTTTTGGTAAACAACAATATTTATTGCCGAGAATGATCCTTCTACATTAATTTAAAATAAAATGGTAATATTTTTAAAAATTAAAGAAACAATAAGATTTTCTTTTAAAAAAAAAATTAAAAGGTTATATTGCGAGAAGTATTTTATGAAAGTATATTTGTTTCATTATTGGCGTGTACATTTTTTATATCTAATATGGAAAGAATACTAGGTAAGAGATAATGCATTATTTGTGTAAGAGAAGAGATACACTTGCCGTATTACCTCTTGTGTTCGCATGATAACGTATGTGTTAACACGTAGGTGTACACATGAACACAGAATGTTCACATTAACACGGATGTGTTCACATGAATCTGGACTATTGGTCATGTGAATCCATATTGTTCATGTGGAAAGATTTTGTTCATGTGAATTCAAAGTGTTAACTACATGTTTTATCGGTTACAAAAATGAACAATGGGGAAGAAGAAAATGAAATTGCAGCGTGAAAAATTATTGGAAAGTTAATTACGTCCTAAAATTGATAGAGGAAAACATGTTCAAACATATATTTAGACCCGATAAATGCATCCTTCTAACCCAAATAAATAAAAAAAGGTGCAGATTACACCTACTTATTCTTGCACATCCACTACTAACCAACTAATCTTCTGCAATATCCTCGAATAATAACATGTATTTATGAAGTACACAGCCAATAGAATATTAGTTAATGAAATAATTTTGTAAATAACGACTATCTCTGATCTGGGAGATTTGCCACGGATCTCTTTGTTCCAGTACCGAACAAGAGATGCTTTCGGAGTGAATAGATTCTTCTCAACCGAGAAACCGCCGCCAATTAACCTCCTTCCACCGTGAACAACATGCATTTCCCCCCAAAATCCAGAAACCACAACCTCATCAACCAAATAAAAAGTCAATCCAATAAAAAAAGATAAAACCATCGAATCAAACTGAAAAAACAATATAGGGATTTAAAAAAGAAAGTGCTTTACATTGAAGAGACACGACAATAAGGATTGGAGAAGAAGCAACTGTCTTTGCATTTTTTTCTTATGAGAAGAGATTCTTGTGTTTCAGAGCTCAATATCTATATATATATATAGACGCCAAAGACTACACAACTATATTTTGTTAACAACCAAAACCTACGCAAAGTAAGTTTCATATTAAAATTATAAAATGGATATTAAAATTATATTTTGTCAACAACCATTGAAAACATATGAAACCGTAAACAATCAAAATCGTGAAGACCCAAAAGCACAAACAATCAAAATAATACAAACAATTTTTAGAACAATACAAACCCTAAACACTCAAATCTCAAAATAAACACCATAAGAACTAGATTCGAGCAATCTATGACAACAATCAAAAAATCAAATAAGAACCCTAAAACCCCATTTCGCACAACAATCAAAATCGCCGAATATAGAGTCAAATCAACCCAAATCCGAAATGAAATCTCAAAAGGAGAAGAAATAGAACGCAAAAGGAGAAGAAATAGAAATAGATAGATAAGGTGAAGAGTAAACCGGCGATTAGAGAGTATAATCGCCGGCGATTAGAGATTAGAACGACTGACCTTATAGAATCCGCTGGAGACTTCAATCGCCAGTGAATACGGAGCTCAACGGAGGCTGAGAATAATTGACGGTCGGAGCTTCAATGCGGCGGTGAGCTAACTTTAGGAGATAAACTATTGTGAGTTATCTAGGTTAATATGAGTGAGTTTTTACTTTCCTTAAGTTTTTTTACATTTTGGACTTAATAATTATAAAATAGATATTAAAATATAATTTTAAAATGCAAATTAAATAAATTTTAAAAAAAACCAACGATTTTAGTATGAATGATTGAAGGGGATATAATTGTCATTTTACAAGTGAGACTACCTTAATCACAAATGACTTTAAAACACACCTCTTTCTCTAATTAAGGAACCAAAGTGTGACCAATTCTACAATTATTTCAATTATTAATACAAGAGCCTTAAATTTGATTTTAATTATAGACCATAAACATTAATTTTAATTGTAGACTCTAACTAGATTCTAAATTTGATATAAACACTTGACCAAAACCCTAAATTTTATGTCAGTGTGAAATAGAATTTCCAAAATTATAGACTCATACATTCTACATTCTATACTAATTCTTATTATAGATAACAAACTAAAATTACAATCAAAAATACATTTTCAAAAAATATAAAACTTTATAACTCTAACACTTATGTATAAAACTTTTAGTATAAACTCTAAATTAACAAAATCTTGGCAAAACTCTAAAATCTCTTCAACGATATATTTTATAGCACATAAGCAATGCTATTATTCTTTTTTCATTAATCGGGATACAAAATTGTTTTATCAGCCAAACACTTAGTGTATTTTTATGTTTACATTTTATTCTTTTTCTTCGACCTAAAGTTTCTCTTGTTACCTGCAGCTCAAATCGCGACCATTGTTCTTGCCACCTTTGGAACTCGCCGCCTTTACATTCTCCATCTCTGGATATTATCGACGCCTTATAAGTTTTTATTTCAGTCAACTGATACATTTTGCTAATCTTTTGATTTTAAAGCTGATTAAGGTTTAGTTAAATCGAGTTGATTGCAATCTACAATCGATTGCTTTCACAACTTTCTAGGATTTGCTTCAATCGATATGTGAGTTTAGTTGATGTTAATTTCTTCAATTTTTGATTTCGTTGATTAGGTTTGTGGTTTTTGAGAAAAATCTACAATCAATTAATGTTCCAAATATTTATTCTCTTAAAATCTATTTGCGGGTTTGTGGGTTTTCAAATAAATCTACAATCTTACAAATACTTCTTCGCTAAAATTGATTTGTGGGGTTTTCAAATCAATTTGTTAATGTTCATGTCTTTTTTTTCCAGTGTTGTTGTCTGAAATCTCTGTGTGAAGTGAAATCCATCAATATCCTCCAACAACATCGTCAGGTTAGTTTATGGGTTTTATATATTTTCTTGTTCTGTATTGTTTATTAGTTTAGGGTTTTTATTCATTCGATATATTTACTTGTCGGTTTAGTGTTGTTGTGCTAGCAAGTGTTATTGTTTTATGAGTGTTGTTGTTTTTCATTATAAACAAAGTTCTAAGTTCAATGGCTAAGAGTATTTGTGATATGATGATTTTAACAAACGTGTAATTCTTTAGCTTATTAAAACTTATAAGTCAATATAAAACTTTGTAAACACCATGCGCTGGAGAAGTGAAATATATTATAAATTTAAATGTTGAATAAAACTTGTATGAACACCATGCGCTTGAGAACTTGAGAAGTGAAAATATATTATCAATTCAAATGTTGAATGTTTTGTGGTATGATGCTTTAAACAATCCTTGATAAATACATAAACTTTTGTGAACAGCATGTGCTGGAGAAGTTAAAATATATTATAAACGAACATTTAATTTTTAATAAAGGTTCCAAACTTGTTTTTAAAACCTGTAATATAAAAAAACTCTAAACCTAATTTATCAGAATTCATACCTACCATTATGGCCTTATGACTTATTCTTTAGTAATGTTGGACGTCATGGGTCCATAATGGTAGGTATGGATTCTGATAAATTAGGTTTAGAATTTTTTTTTTATTAAAGGTTCTAACAAAACCTTTAATATTTTTTACTCGCCCTAAAGAGTTGATCATGCGTATGAAGGAGGTGTTTGGATGTTTGTTAAGTCTGTAGCAGCAAGATTAGGTTACATTAATGTCATAAATTGTCTATGCGTTGACTTTCGTAATGTAGTTCGTTACTCAAGTAGTGAGGTTGTCTCCTTTCTTACAACAAGAAGAATGGATGAGAGTTATAAAAGGCAAAAGATTGGTATCATCATGGAGAAACAGACCAAAATGATTTATGTGTAAGCAAAAAATGTAATTAGAATGATCATATGGTGGGTTTAGATAAAGTAGTTGAATTCTTAGATGAAGAGTTAGCCAATGATGTTACTTTGGTCAAAATAGCAAATACAGTTGACAAGAAAAAAGTTGATTTTCTTGCAAAATTAACTGATGCTAAAAGCCCTTATATCCAAGTTCTGTAAATCATATCGAATTATATGCAATTTTCTCATTTCTTAGACTTAAGACACATAATGGATGGTTTGATAAGAGCTTTAATGATCTATTAGATACATTACCAGACATGTTAGCGGAGGATAATGTCTTGCACACATCATTCTATGAAGTGAATAAGTTTCTAAAAACTTTTGATATGAGATATTAGAAAATTCATGCATTCGTAAAAGATTGTTGTCTATTTAGAAAAAAAAAGTTCAATAAGCTTGACAATTGTCCAAAATGCAAGGCTTCAAGATATAAGATCAATATGCACACAAGTGAAGTCAAGAAGAGTGTCCCACAAAAAGTTCTCAGATATTTCCCCTTAATCCAAGGTTAAAAAAGGATGTTTAGATGTGGAGAGATGGTCAAGGATTTAGGATGGCACTTTAATAAAAAAAAGCACATATAGAACCCAATAGATTTTATGACATGAGATCAATTGAATGACAAGTACCCTTCCTTTCCAACTAAAGAAATAAAACATAATGTTGTCATTGTTTATTCCGGTTATTGACAACATGGAAATAGTATAGATGTATACTTAGAACCACTCTTAGAAGATATAATTCATTTTTGGAAAAGTGGAGATTTGGCATATGATCCATTTGAATACATTTACTCTAAAGAACATGCTTCTATAGACAATCAATGATTTTTTAATGGAAATCTTGATGGTTGCAAAGTGAAGGGTAGAATGGGTTGTTCTATATATGGGAAACACACAAACAACATGTGGTTGAAGTTCAATAAGAAACATGTTTACATGTGCCATATAAGAGGTTTGCCACCAACACATAGATATAGAGGAAAGAAATCTTCGTTTGATGGAAAAGTTGAATATAGTAGAAAGGGTATGATAGTATCAGTTCATGATATATCAAAGAATCTGAAAATTTTCAAGAATGACTTTGGGAATCTTAAAAAATCCGGGAATAAGAGAAAAGTGAAAAAGTTAGTATATTAGATTGTTGAAATGAAGATGCCTCAAGTGAATCTCAGGAAGAAGATTTACCAGTTGATAAAGATAAGTTATCAAGATGGAAGAAAAGATCCATATTTAAAAACTTCCTTATCGGGAGGAAATAAAATTTAGGCATAACTTGGATGTAATGCATGTAGAGAAAAATGTGGCTGCTAGTATTATTGCAACATTATTACATTGTGGGAAGTCAAATGATAGACTCGATGCACGTAAAGATTGGAACTACTAGGTATTAGGACTGATTCGCGTCCTACAACCAAAGGAAAAAGAAGTTTACTTTCTAGCATCTTGTCAAAATTAGAGAAGCATATTTTTGTAAAAGTCTATTTCACATTAAAGTACCAGATGGTACTGCTCCAATATAGCAAGAGGCGTATCATTAGAGGGCTGTACAATTTTAGGACTTAAATTACATGATTATCATGTGTTGATGCAACAATTTCTTCTAGTGGCACTAAGAGTTCTATTACCTAAAGATCCTAGGTTAGCCATTGTACGCTTATGTGCGTTTTTCAATTAATTATGTGAAAGAGTGGTTGACAGGGAGTAGATTGATGTGTTGGAAACTAAAATAGTGGAAACTCTTTCCATGTTTGAAAGATTTTTTCCTCCAAGTTTCTTTGATATAATGGTGCATTTGACAATACATTTAGGAAGGGAATCAAGATTTTGTAAACCAATCAACTTTAAGTGGATGTACCCATTTGAAAGGACATGAAAATTTTTAAAGATTTTTTATGTAACAATGCAAGACCATAGGGTTGTATTTATGAGTCATATTTAGCTGAAGAATGTGTAAGATTTTGTAGTGATTTTCTTAAAAAGACTATAAATATGGAAGAAAAACAAGAGAGAAACAATAAGTATGAGAGAAACTCTATCCTTGATGGTCGTCCAATATCAGCAACAACTACGATTACCCTTAGTGAATCAGAGATAGAAATAGCTCATCTTTTGTTGATCAGAATACATATGAGGCGATGAGATTGTGACTGAAGGTCGTTGGCAATGCGAACATTTAAAGACGTTGGTTAATGGATAACTATTTGGACCAAATGCAGTAAAGGTATTTGTGGATAGGGTGATAAAACCATAAACATTTCTATGGAGACAAGAGGGTTGTATTTATGAGTCATATATAGCTGAAGAATGTTTGAGATTTTGTAGTGATTTTCTTAAAAAGACTAAAATGTGGAAGAAAAAAAGAGAGAAACACTAAGTATGAGAGCAATTTTATCCTTGATGGTCGTCCAATATCAGTAGCAACTACAATTACCCTTAGTGAATCAGAGTTAAAAATAGCTCATCTTGCGGTGATTAGAATACATATGAGGCTATGAGATTGTGGTCGAAGGTCGTTGGCAGTGCAAAGATTCAAAGGCGTTGGTTAATGGATTACCACTTGGACCAAATGCAGTAAAGGTATTTGTGGATAGGGTGATAAAACCATAAACATTTCTACGGAGACCAGAAGGTTGAGTCATATTTAGCTAAAGAATGTGTAAGATTTTGTAGTGATTTTCTTAAAAAACTATAAATGTAGAAGAAAAAAAAGAGAGAAACACTAAGTATGAGAGCAACTGTATCTTTAATGGTCGTCCAATATCAACAATAGCTACAATTATCTTTAGTGAATCAGAGTTAAAAATAGCTTATCATGCGGTGATTAGAATACATATGAGGCAATGATATTGTGGCAGAAGGTCGTTGGCAGTGCAAAAATTCAAAAGTGTTGGTTAATGGATTACCACTTGGACCAAATGCAGTAAGGTATTTATGGATAGGGTGATAAAACCATAAACATGTCTATGGAGACCTTCATTAGAAATGGCATACCTATGAGACGCTTCCATGGATTTTTGCTTGGCGTATAAATAGAGTTGTCTTCGAAGGCCCTACGGATATGACACGTAAAAAATCCCCTGATGATGCAAAGGTAGATGCTTCAGGAACCAAAAACTCCAACAGAGAAATCTCCAACAAGCATAAAAGATCAAAAATTAGGTTCTAAATTTGCTATTCCTAAATCTCATGTTAAGAAATCGTGGTAGCTTTGTGATTTAGGATTTGAGTTAGTGTCTGATTAGTTTGTGAACATTACAGTGCACTACTCAGACTAGGTGTACAACATAAAATTAGAAGTGCACCACTTAGATTGAGGGTCCAAAGGAAAAAATTAGAAGTGCAAGTTGATGGACAGTACAAGAAAGAAACAGGTTCCAAAGGACGTTGAGTTACAAACGAGCCAAATAACAAAGTTTATTTTGTTCCATTAGGTCCAAAAGGAGTTAGAGTTTGGGTTGATTTCGTTAAAATCAACAGTGTCCAAGTTTGGAAGCTATCTGATGAAATAGAGTTGCTAGGAGATGCATGTGGGTCATGCATTGATTGGTCTGAAGATATACTAATATTGTTCTAAACTTGGTAAGTTTGAACTCTATGTCTGGTTTTTGTAGTGTAAGATTTGAAAAGTGGTCTGGGTATTATTTTTATGTTTCATAAAAGTTGTGAAAAAATTTGTATATATATATTGTAATATGTTTTTTGGTTATGATATATGGGAATATTTTTTTGTAATTTCAGTTTTGAACTAAAATTTGGTATTCAAACAAAGTATCAACAAGATATAAAATGTGCCATGAGATGCATAATCACATCAATATATATATATATATTATACATATAACTATTAATAGCAAAAAAAAAATTTTAATGATATCGTATATAATAGCAAAACATAGAAAACATTATGGTATAATAGCAAAATAAAATAATGCTCTCGTAAACAGAGACATATTATAACAAAATAAACTAACGTTATCATAAACATAGGCTTATTATAGTAAAATAAAATAACGATATCATAATGGAAACATATTATAGCAAAATAAAGTTATATTATCGTAAACAAAGACATATTATAGTGTCGTATACGTTAACGCTATTGTATAATCACACATATAATAGCACGAATAGGTAAACGCTATTATATATTTTGGTTATATGATAGCATTGAATATTAAGGCTATTAAAAAAAAGAAAAGAATATTTAGGCTATTAAAAAATTCTCTCCAACAGCGTTTACGAAAATGCTACCAATAACGTATAATAGCACTAAACATACGTTTTAAATGAAGGTTTTTCTTGTATTGCGTCATGTTTATATGGTTTTTTCTTCAATAAAACGTTTTCACCGTTCTTAAAATTTATTTCCTAATTTGCATATTTCAATTATGGTTTAAGAGATCATACAGTCTTAATTCAGTTACAACTAGATTGAGAATTGTGAGTTTTTTAAGGTTTTGTAAACGATATCAAAAAACTGTTTACAAAACGTTTCTAAAAATGCTCATAAGTTCCTATGTGATAAGTTATGTACAGGAAACATTTTTTTTTTTTTTTCTTTTAGAATCGGTTTTTAATCAAATTGCATTTCAAAAATGTGTTAGATTATGGATTTGTGATTCACTTCATTGCTTTATTGATCAATAATTGTACAGTGAAACCCAAATTGCACTATAAATACACTCAACCCTAAATTCAATAAGAAAATCTCCTTTTTTTCATCTATATTTTTCTTTTTATAAAATGTTCTATAATTCATAATTATTCATCATAAAAAATAAAATTCTGATTGTAAAATGAAGCTCAAAGCAAATAAATACATTTCTAAGTGGAATCTCCAAGTCTTATCCCTCTCGCTATTAACCATAATAGGCGGTTGAGACGTCCAAACGAAAAGAAAAGAGCCTACTTTTCACAAATCCCGATATAGAAACAAAATATAAGATTAATAATTTCTGTAACACCTAAAATATAACCACCCAGAAAGAAATTGGAAGATTGTCATTAATTTTTAAAAAATCTATCATTTAAGTATCTCTCAGCGAGTGCGGCGTGAAGCGCGGCTCCAACCGGTAAAGACTCTTCATCGATCATGAAATGTGGTGAGTGACCAATGTGTACTGATCCAAGCTGTTCATTTCTTATACCAATGAAGTAAAATGCAGCCGGGATGATCTCTGAGTAGAAGGAGAAATCTTCAGCTCCCATCATCTGTGGAGCCACAGTAAAGTAGTTTTCTTCAAGCAAATCGACGGTGACTTTCTTCAAGTGTTTGTACATTGTGTCGTCGTTTGTGGTTGGTGGGTAGATTGCGTTCTCCTTCTCAAAGAAGTTTAATGTGGCTTTGCAACCAAATACCCCCATCTGTTCTATTACCACCTGCCGTTACAAATACATGCTGAGTTTGATTAATCAATATGTATTCCTTGAAATTTTAGAGTTTTCAATTATTATTATTATTGTGCTACTTTTTTATCTCACTCTAATTTTATTCTTCTAATTTCAATGCTTCAAAACAAAAAATAGTTGTGCATAGTTAATCATTTATATAAAATTTATAACTATTATCTTAAAAGATACGTGAATGTTTTAAGATAGAAAAAATGTGGTTGAGTATTTAAAACAAAGTATAAAAAAACAATTAACTAAAAAATCAACTAATATAAAAGAGAGAGAGAGTATTATCTAATTTGGTTGAATCTTTGTGGTTTTAGTCCAGATCCGATTTACGAAATATCAAGAAACCAGAAATATTCCTCACATACCTCTCGAATACGCTTCATGAGGTAGTAGAAGCTTGAGTTAGAGAAAGCTCTGAAAGTCCCTCCAAGAACCACCATCTCCGGTCCCACATCGAGACTATGACCGCCGTCAAATGAAGTCACCGACACAACCTACAACTCCATAAACTGTTAAACTAGAATTCTGACTTCTTTTTCCTTCAAATATTGAAATATTGTTGCAGTAGAAGCACCTGTGAATCCAGAGGACTAGCTTCACGGGATACAATGTTTTGAAGGCTAATGACGGCGGAAGCAGCAGCCAAAAGAATATTAGCAGATCTGCTGCTCTCCTCCGCAATGATTACCGCTCTGAAAATTCCACATCCAGCGAGCAGTGGACCACTTCTAGATCCGATCACACCAGTTGGATGGTAATGGGACACATGGACAGCGAAGATTGCCTCCACATCATCCAAAGCTCCATCTTCAATCATCTTCTTCGCACCATTTCCAGCTTCTTCGGCCGGCTGGAACAGAAGAACCACTGTTCCCTATAAAATTCACAAATGAATCAATTTTTGCATTCCATATATCTAGGTAAATTCTCAAAAATATCATAAATTTGTAAGTATTTTTCAAAAACATTAAGCTCTTCATTTGTTCCAAAAAAACCATAAAAATGTTGTTTCAAAAATACCATAAATGTAAAATTTCTTTTAAAACTTAAAATCTAAACTCTAAACCCCCAAAACTTCAAAAATTTCTTTTCAAAAATAGTATTTTTGGAACATTAAGTTTTCTTTATAGTTTTTCATAGAGTTCCTCTATTTTTCATTCGTATTTGGATTAAATATATTATGATAAAACAAAACTAGTTGACTAATGTTGTGGAGTTTTAATTAGTACATTTTACATAATTTTGTAGATTGAGGTTAAAATCTTAGTTTTTAATATACTAATTTGATTTGGTGGGTATAATATTGAGATTCGATTCAAATAAGGAAATTTCTATGCAGTTTGGAAAAAGTCGTGCATAATTTTAAGTAAATGAATGGAATTGATGCCCACTACTAGTAGTGGTGGAGTTTAGATGCTTTCTCTCACATTTAAAAGCAAATAATTAATTAACCTTATAAGACACAAGTTAAAATAAAGTATCTAGTAATGTTAACAAGAGAGTTCCAGGAATTACCTTAAGAAGATGTTCACGAGACTTAAGAATATGGGCAGCACCAAGAAGCATAGTCACATGTGCATCATGACCACAAGCATGCATTTTGCCTGCAACTTTGCTTTTGTGTTTCCATTCCACAGCTTCCTATAATCACACCAATTATTATGTTACTTTTCGGAACGATAAGGGTCATAACAATTTTTCATATATCACGTGTCACGGTCTCTGTCAGCGAGTAACAATATTTCCAAAAACAGAACATTGCACATGGTCACATGGAATATAGCATAAAACACTTATTCTGCCAATATTTTTACATTTAATTTAACACTAACAATTTGCATTATTTCCCAATCTTCCACTTCACTTTTGCTACCCAACTAGCTAAGAGATTTCTAAAATTTATCGGATATTATTATTGTTAGCAAAACACCTACACAAAAGTCATATATGTTATATAAAGAAAAAAAGGTTTAGTGGTTGTCATTTCTATTGCCTTTTTGAATCGAATTTGATTACTTACAATGCAAATACAATTTCTCTTTTATACAAAGTTTGGGTTATTTGACCGGTCCATTGTGATATGGAGATTAATATAAATATATGAAAATAATAATAATAATAATAATAATATATTTCACATATTATACAACCAACCGTAGTTTTTCTCTACAACCATCTATGGTTATGTTCTACTATTTTATTTTCAAAAAGTTATTCGGTGAAAATATCATAAATAAGTGGGTCTTGATTCTGCGTTGTGCATCATATAAACTAAAGCAGTTTACTTAAAGAAAGTATTATCTACTAAATCTTTTTCTTTTCTTCCAAAAACTATCGTTAATATCAATAAAATCTTAACTAGAAAAGCACATGTAAGAGTTTTTATATTTCACACATTATTAACAATAGTGGTTTATTCAAGGGAAATTGCATTGTATATATATAAAATATTTTAAAATTAAGAAATTATCTACTAAACCTACCTAAATTCTTTCTTTCTTGACAATTTTTCAAAAATTCAGTTTTATCATTTCTCTTTCCTTTTCTCTCTCACTTTTTCTTTATTTTTCTCTCACTTTCTCTCACTCGCTTTTTTCCACACTTTTCGTTAATATACCAACTACTTCAGATATACATACTACTAAAATTTATAGTTTTAGTTTAGGATTTATATTTTGGGGTTAGGGTTTACATTTTGGATTTAGGGTTTATATTTTGGGTTTAAGATTTTTATTTTGGGTTATGAGTTTATATTTTGGAATTTTACGTTTATATTTTAGATTTAGGGTATATATTTTGGGTTTTAGGTTTATATTTTGGGTTTTGTGTTTATATTTTGGGGTTTTGGATTTATGTTTTGGGGTCTTGGATTTATATTTTGATGTTTTAGGTTTATATTTGGGTTTTGGATTTATATTTTCGGGTTTTGAGTTTCTATTTTCAGGTTTTGGGTTTCTATTTTGGGGTTCTGGGCTTTTGGTTTATATTTTTTGTTAGTAGTCCTACTATTACATTCAATAGTTCGACTATGCCTGAATTTATATATTATTAACAAAAATTACTATTTACTATTTAATAAATATATATCCGTTTTAAATAATTTTAGTCATGTTAGATTCATAATAACATTTATGTTCTTTTTATGTAACTTTTGTGATTATATTATTTTTTACATTCTTTTATTTGCCAAAAAGATGAAAAAATGGAATTAAGAAGAATATATATATATATATATATATATTAGACAGAGAAATAAAAGAACGTGGTATAAAAGAGAGAGACAAAGAAAAGTGGTCAAATGCTAAGAATGAGATATGTGAGACATATTGTAATCAAAGATCTAATTATACAAACATATATACATTCACTTAATTTCAATAAAATTATGTATATCTCACCAATTAACTATTTATTCAATACAATCATCGGTTTTTAGTTTGCCAGAAAGACTTAGGAGATGATTGGGAAGGAGGCTGTAAAGCTATAGCTTTTATTCACAATCCTTGTAGCATATTTTTAACTAGTCAGACTTTTTCTACTTTTTAAAAGTTACAGCCATTAAAACCTATTCAATTTTTTTCTTCATTTTTTAAAAGCTATCATCATTGGTTGTAGGTGTATTTAATTTTGTTTTTTACAAAATATTTTCTTTCTTTTTTCCCTAAATAAACTAATATAAATATTTATATATAATTCAAAATATAAAAATAAAAATTTATTCATAATCTTCAATTTAGCTTCATTATTTAAAAACCCATTTTGTTTAACTTATAAATTATTATTTTGTCAATTTTATTTTATGATTATAAATATTTAATCAATAAAATACTATAAAATAAAAAATATATTATGATAAACAAATTATAATTCAATATAATATATTTATATTTAATATATATATATTAAGGTGTATAAATTTGAATAGTTCAGGTTACATTAGTTTTTGTTATTATGTTATCTTTTATATTATTTTCTTTAATATCAGTAAATTTTTCATATACAAATTCCTATTCTTCAATAATTCAATAAATTTTATATACTTGAATTTTTAAATTTTAAAAAACTTTTGGTACACAAACAAAACAAAATATATCATCTCTATATATTTATTACTTATTAAATTTTCTTTATTACTTAATTTATATTAAGTGTACAGAAAAATTAAAAAAATAATTATTTATATAATTTTGTATTCATCTAATTATAAATCTAAAACATAATATTTTTATTTATCAGAAGTTATTACTTAATACTAATCAAACTTTTATTTTCATTTAAAATAAAAATTACATTTCTTACAACCAAAAGCCTATAGCAAAAATCTACAATCATAACATTTACCAATCGGCCCCCTTAATGTATTATCTTATTTGTGGAAACGACACATTGAAAATACCGGAACTACGCTGAAATTAATTGTCCATGTAAATAAAGAATTATCAAGAAAAATAAAAGAAACTACCATCAAATAAAATAATATTCTAAGGGAAATGTATTCAATATGACATTTGGGAAGATTTGTGAAGATTTGTATTAAAATGATAAATCTCGTGTTATCCAAATAAAAACTTTAAAAAGTCACTTGAAATTCAATGTTATTCAAACAAGAACTTTAAAAAGCCACATGAAGTCCAATATTATTGGAAATATTTTAAGTTATGGATTTTGAGTTACTTGATAGTTTTTTATTGGAGTTTCTTTGTTTAATATACAAAATTTTAAATCTCTTGGTTTTATGTGAAATTGTACAGAATTGTATAGTAAATCACATGAATTTCTCCAAAATCACTTCAAACCTTTTAAAACTTCACCAAACATAAATTACTTCAAATCCTCTCAAATGTCATATTGAATACATCCTTAAGTTTTTCCAAAAGACATGTGAAAATTATGCGTTTTACACGCATACAAATTATACATATTTCATACTTATTAAAAAGGAACAAACATCATTCTTAGACTAATCAATTTAAATTTTAACAAACGACTTAACCTAAAAATTCAAATTTAGATACAAAATAAAAAATTATGATAAGAATAATTAACATCAATACAATATATATATATATATATATATATATATATATATATATATAT
>OVBE01009866.1:0-15600 GCA_900406425.1 Iberis pinnata
TGTGTGCTCATATATTCTTATTCTTTCAATTGTCTCTGTGATTTTAGAACTTTCAACTTTGACCTTAGCCTAAGTGTTGTTATTTCATTTTGTTTAAGGATTATGTAGATGTTGGATCCTCTAGACAAGTTAGAAAGTAAGTTGATTTGTTTTTAATTATGTGGAGAGAATTTTCCATATGATTCACCAAAAAAAAACCTAATAATGTAATACTTCCAAGATTTAAAGACCGACTATAACCACTTATATTATCTGGATTTATACTAATTTTATTTTAGCAAAACTTGACTTGGTTTTTCTTCCAACTAGTGCATTGTCTTTAGACTATGAACTAAATGTACCTTTCCATTTTTTTCCCCACGAATCGGAGCCGGTGATAATTGTCTCTACCTTGGTTATTTCTAAAGTTCTCTTTTACTTTTATTAGTTGACTTGTTTCTTCATATATCAGCAACTAAAAAAATATAATTTATAGTAAACAAATAACAACAAAAATATTTTGTTTTATCAAAATGAGCCCAAGTGATCTATATATGATATTTTCTGTAAAAATCACGTCACTTAACAGTTGACTACATCAAAGAGTATTGCTACTTTCAATTAATTCATCGTGAAGCTTGATTAATCTGTGTTTTCTTTATAAAAAAAAGAAACAAACAATGTTATATGCTTTTTTTTTATGATCCTGGTATCCAGAACTTCGAAGGACTCCGACTATGGCCAAAGCGTCCGCAGTCGAAGGATATCCAAGAGGACCGCTGAAATTCATACTCGAACTCAGGTCGCGAAACTCACAGCTAGAAACTTTTTACCACAAGAGTTAGAAGCCCCGATTATTATATGCTAATTAACATAACTTCTTTATCAAAACTTAAGCTATATGAAATATATAACAATATAAAGGTCTAAGAGATAAAAGTCAACTTGAAATTAAAGGAGTGGTGAGTTTCCCTTTAAAAGAGAGAGAGAGTGGCGTAAGTGGTTTGGCACCACCATTAAGTCATTATACATTCAAGAAGAAGAAGAATCGCTACTTTACACTTTGCGTAGAGAAATTACTTCAATTTTTTCTTACTCAAAAAGATTTCTATAGAAATAAAAGTCCTTGTGTTAGTTAAATTACCTTAGCTAAGTTATAAGTTTCCATTTACTGTTTTAAGTAACCGATAAGTTGTTCAACGTTGAACTTTAATCGATTTGAAGATGAGCAAGTAACTTAATGGTTTTTAGAGTTCGAAAAATAAACTAACTATTACTTAATTGTAAAATATATATGTTAAGAGGAATTATTTAAAATACCACAAAACAAAATGTTCAAATTCCAAAAATACACACTCCCAAAAGTTTTAAAAATACCATTAAAATGTTTTTTTCTTCAAAAAAACCACAAAATAAAAAAGTGAAATTTAAACTATGTTTTTGGGGTTTAAACTCACTAATTATAGTTTAGGGTTTAGTTTTGAAGGTGAGTTTGGTTTTGGAGGTTTATGGTTTAAATTTGAAGATTTAAAGTTACTTTAAATTTGTATTTTTTGAACAAAAATATTTTTGTGGTATTTTTGGAACTTTTAGGAGTGTGCAATATTTTTGGAATATACTTTTTTGTGGTATTTTTGAGAATGTTTTTTTTTGTTAAATGAATGCTCTCTTTTTAATGTAATTATTTGAGTACATTTATTGTTTTAAGTAACTGATAAGTTGTTAAACGTTGAACTTTGATATGTTTGAAGATGAGTAAGTGATTTATTGATTGTTACATTTGTTTCCTCTTGATTCAAGTCAGAGTCCAACTCTGATCATACAAATGTAAAATATTTAAAATAATTTGAGCTACTAAGCTAGTCCATTGTTATACATAAAACAAAAAAACTTTGATTTGTTTAAACAAATTTAATCTATCATACTAGTTGTTACAACTTACAAGTAAAGACTCCAACTTCTTTTATGCACTTAACAAATGATTTGATCTTCAAAGAAAACAGTTCAATGAATTGAAAAAGATCACATGATTGTTGTGTGTGTCGTCCATCAAGTTTTACTACAATGTACAATTCAAACATGGTTAGGTTTGGTATTAAACCAAAAGGTGGGTCCAAAAGGTTAAACAATTTCTCCTTTTAATGGTTACTTGAAAACAAGTAAGCTAATGAATAATCCATTTTTGTAGTATATATGTAATTAGTAGACTTTAGTTGGTACTTAATATGTGTTTTTGTTGAACAAGAACGTGTGGCAGTGTTATTGATAAAACGGAAATTATGGTGGACTCTTGACTTTTTCTTATTAATTTCTTCTAACTTGGAAGATCCAAAATCAAAGGAGAAATTATAAACTTAACTTTCTCACAACTTTTTAGAAATTTTTATGATCATGAATGATTAGTTAAGATTAGATTTAGAATCATGCTGGCTTAAACTTTGCTAAGAGATAGCATCACTTGACAGTTGGCTTAACTCATGAAAAAGGAGAGGGCAAGCAGAATCTGATATTTTTAAAAAAATATTTATTTTATACTTCAAAAATCTGTATTTTTTTAGTTTTTTATTCCAAAAATACTATACATTTCAATTATTCCAAAAATTTATATTTTTCCTCTAACAAAATAGTTTTAATTTTTTAAAAATTTAACCTCTAAATTCTTAAAATTATATTATAAATTTTAATTAGTGAATTTAAAAAAAAAATTAATTTTAAAACTTCAAAAATCAATTTTTTATGTTTGTGATTTATTTGATGAAAAATATTTTAATGATAAATTTTGAAATAATTGAAAATGTATGATATTTTTGAAATATAAATTTATTTTGTGGTATTTTTTGTAGAATTTTTATTATTAATAAAAAATAATAAAGATAAAGTTACATGTGGGTGAGGGAAACTTGTGAAACGCCAAAACGGTCGTACGTGGCTGTCACAAACTGAAAAACTGACAGCCATAAAATGTTAACATTCTTCGCCTCAGTTTTGGACAACGCTTTGTTCTGGTCCGACTCAGTTACAACCAAAAACCATGAAATACCGAAACCACCCTTAATGGAGGTTAAAGTAATTAAATTATTGTTGGCTCATTAAAATTAAAGTTCCGTTTAAAAATAGCTAACTAAACCGCGTCGCGTCTTATTATTCGGGTTATTAATAGAAATTTTACTATTTTTAAACCGATTTATAAAAAGGGTATTTTAGGAAATTTATTTTTTTATTTTTTTGGGGGAAGAAACGGGCAAAGCTCGCATGTTACATTGTCCTTTCATAGCAAAAAAACGCTTTAATTAGATTATTTCAAAATAACAAAAAATTTACTCTTCCTTTTTTCCGTTTCAAAAAATTTAATTAAAGAATTTATAAATATAGGGTGAGAGAGAAGAAGAAAAGTTAAATAATTTTAAAATAATTAAAAAAATTCACTTTTTTTTTTTTGGTTTCTCTTCGTCTTCTTCTTAGTTCATTTTAGCTGCAGAAGAAGAAATGCTTTTATCACCTACTCTCCTTTTGTAGCTTCTCTCTAACTTCTCTCTTTTTTTGTAATCTTGTGTGTTTTGAAGATGGAGAGATTCAAGTGTAGATTTTGCTTAAAGAGCTTTATTAATGGAAGAGCTTTAGGTGGTCACATGAGATCTCACATGCTTAATCGTGAGCTTTATGAATTTACAGAAGAAGAAGAACGGCTGAGTCAACTCAATGAGGATGAAACCGAGTCAGATACTTCTTCTTCTTCTGATAATTCAAGAAAGAAGCATGAAATGGAGTTTGATTTCGTCGATGAAAGCGAAAGCGAGTCATCTAGAGTTAACCCAACTCGGAGAAAAAGATCAAAGCGAACTCGGGATCTTGGATCGTTCGAGTTTGATGATGATACTAAGAAGCTTAAAACAACGAGTCAACTCGGTGAAACAGAGCATCAAAGTTCAGCTTCTGATACAACAACAGAGGAAGATCTCGCCTTTTGTCTCATTATGCTATCGAGAGATAAATGGAAACAACATAAGAAGACAATAAAGCAGCAAACTGTTGAAGAAGATGAAGATGAAGAAGAAACAGAGCATGAAAATGAAGATTACAGAACAAGCAAAAACAGAGGAGGAGTAAAAAGTAGATTCAAGTGTGAAACTTGTGGTAAAGTGTTTAAATCTTATCAAGCATTAGGTGGACATAGAGCAAGTCATAAAAAGAACAAGACTTGTACAACAACAACAACAACAACGATGATCAAAACAGAGTATGATAATGGAGGAGGAGGAAGAGAAACAGAGAAGAAAATTCATGAATGTCCGATTTGTTTTAGAGTTTTTAGTTCAGGACAAGCACTTGGAGGTCATAAAAGATCACATGGAAGTAACAAAATTGGATTAACAAGAGGATTATTATCAGTAAATCGAGAAGAAGAAGTATCAGTGAAACAGAGGATGATAGATCTTAATCTTCCTGCACCAAATGAAGATGATGAACTCTCTGTGATAGTTGATGAAAGGTAACAGACTTTGCGTGATTCAAAATTATCAATACAAACAAACAAACAAAAAGCTTAAAATATTTTTCAGTTATTGTTACTATTCTTTCTTTTTTGTTGATCAAACACTAATTAAAAAAAAAAAAAAGATCAAATTTTTATGTTGTTATTATTATTATTATTTATGAGTTTTTTAAATGCAAAGGAGGCTACTTTTACATGTTCTAACGCCAAGTCTTTCACTTACAAGCCTCACGTCGTGTTGGCCTAAATCGGAGGGCATTGAATTTTTCATTAGTGATTTTATAAAGTTTTTCACTTTTTTTTTCAATGGATTATAACAATTTTAGGTATTAATGTATAATTTTAGAAGGTAGAGTGCCTACTTCATCTCTTATCTCTTTAGCTTACTATTAGGAAGAAAAAAGTCAAATCTAAAAAGCAAATTAAAAAAAAAAACTTTATTTTTTGCACTTAGTTTCTATATCATTTTCACTGTAGAATCAAATTTGGTTTTTTGGGTTTTTGAGCTACCACCAACTTAGAATTATTCTTCACGTATACTTTATTCTTTACTTATGATTGAAATTTTTAAAAAAAACCAATGACTCTAATGTTTATGATCATACCACTCAACAAAGTTGTGATTCAAAGTGGTTGTGATAGTTCAACTAGTTTTATTACAAAGTTTGGTAGCTACTCACTTAAAATTAGTGTTTTTGTTTGGTGGCTAATCACTTGGATATAGTGTTTACAAAGCATCATTTAATCAATTGTTCTTCTTTTTTTTTATTTACTTGTTTGTCTCAAAACTGTGAGCCCATTTTATGCTTTTGCTTTGTTAGAAGATTCTGTCTATTGACTGGCATTTACATCATCTCTAATATTCGTCCATCAAAGGAGAGAACACACATAACTTTTTTCTATAATGGATGCATAATCTCTTAACTAACAAAAATAAGATTATAAAAATATAATTATAGTCTAATATTGTAAAAATAAACAAAATATTTACCATTGTCTACATAGTTGCATAATAGTTGTAAATATACGCGATAATACTATATAGTTAAATGTAGTTAGAGTAAATTTGCAAAATAAGTACATTTTATTTTATAATTTGTGATAAGATATTTTTGTTAGTTAGGTTAATTAGAGAATTGAGTATTTCTACGATAACGTATCATTAACTTTTTCAAAGCTAACTTTTTATAATTTATAATTTAATTAATTATAATTTTTTAAATTAAAATTAGTTAAGCATCGATAGGTATTTAAAAAATCATAGTATTTTTTCACTTACTTTTAAGAAAAGTTTCAAATACATTGATGAATAGTGAATATGATATGGTGAATGGTAAATTTATACCGTGAACAGCTAACGGTGAATGGTGAATGGTGATCGGTGAATGGTAAACGATGCATAGTGGATGGTAAACGGTGCATTGTGAATGGTAAATGGTAAACGGTGAGTAGTAAGTGACAAATGGTGAGTGGTGAGTGCTAAATGGTAAATGGTGAACGGTGAACAAAAATCATAATTTAAAACAAGCAACTAAAATTCACAAAATCAAACTTATCCCAAATCACGAATGAGAGACGATGAAACCCCTGCAATAGAAAAAATTAATAAATCAATTTTTGTTTGAAAATAAATGATTAAATCAAGAGTAAAATAGACATTTGTTAATTAAAAATACATATTACTAATTAAGTTTTTTAAGAATCTATTTTTCAAAATTACAACAATACAATGTGTTTATTCCTCTAACTTTCTCTACAATTTTTTCTTTCTTTTTTTGGTAGCATGAAAGTTTTCATTTTGCCATTTTATAGGTTATTAGATTTTGTAGTATGATATTAATTTGTATTCGAGTTTTTCATAATGCATTATACATATTATAAAAGTTGACAACACAAAAATCTAGTTGATACATATATTATATATAACTAATTTACACCTATATCTTTATATTAAATAGGGTCTTATCTTTGCGTTTCACTTAAATTTTAAATTTCATAGGAGAAAGGTGTCATAAGTCATAACATTTTGCAATTTATACACAACATATTAGTATTAAAGCTTTGAAACGAGAACAAAATTTCTGAAAATGCTTAACTTCATTAAAGGAAAGAGGTGGCTATTAAGTAGCCTTACATGAAAAACAAAAATGGAACCGAAAATCCTAAACTTAAGCAACAAGCTAAAAATAGATTGATCAAGAATTAGACCACTTATTTAAAATTAAAAACAAGAATCACTTAGTGTCTTAACCGAGAATTACTTAATGTCTTAACCGGATGTCTGGTTCAATTTGGTCTTCACCTAATTTGATCCAACAAACCCTCCCTAAGTTAAGCCTTCCTCACCATTGCTTAGCTTAACTGGTGTAGAGCAAATTCCAAGTCTTCTTCTTAACTTTTCAAAAGTTTCCAGCTTCAAAGGTTTTGTAAAAATGTCAGCCACTTGTTCCTCTGAATTGCAATGCTCCAATCGAATAGCTCATTCTTTAAGAAGATCCCTTAAAAAATGAAAACGCACTGCAATGTACTTGCACCTTCCATGAAAGATTGAATTCTTTGACAATTTGATTGTTGAAATGTTGTCACACATGATAGTAACACAATCTTCCACTTTCAATCTTAATTCATTCATGATTCTCTTGAACCATATCACTTGGCACGCATACACTAAGGTTGCCACATACTCTGCCTCAGTGGTAAAAAGAGTCACAATATGTTGTTTCTTTGATAACCATGCAACAACTGCATCATTCATGAGTAAGACATAACCAGAAGTGCTCTTTCTACTCTCAATATCACCTGCAAAATCGTTGTCAGTATAGACTTTCAGCTTTCCATCTCCTCCTTTCTTGTACCAAATCCCATAATCCAATGTGTTCGTCAAGTATCTCAACACTCTTTTAGCTCCGTGTAAGTGCAAGGTTGTAGGCTGAGACATGTACCTGCTTAGTAGGCTTACAGAAAACTGTAAGTCTGGTCTTGTAGTGGTTAGGTACAGGAGACTTGATAGGTCTAGAATTTAAATCCTAAAACTAATACTAGAGAGAACAGTTCAATGTAGCAAAGTATAGGGTATCAAATCCACAGATACCATAATAGTACACGTTCAGTTTCAGTTTCAAATCTAGCTAAAGCGAGAATAATGAGATTAATAGTGATCAAAACGGTAAATTAAAACAGTTTAGAACTTATAAAATAAAAGCATCAAACATCAGGGAAACCACAAGTAATCAAGATTGAAAGTCAATTTATCATTTAGGGATTTTCTTTGAAAATCGTTCTCAACATGAAAGACAAATATTGTTTAATCTCCTTCCGGCGTATTAAACCCTATATTCAAATTATCAGAGACAAACTCCCGCCGTCTTTTAAATAACAGAACATGCATTACAGATCAGATTCAATTTGTTCATAAGCAATCAAGACAATACTCCCGCAAGCAAGATCACTTATTCATCTAGACTAGATCCAACTTCTAAACCAAATCCCTTTGTGTTTATCAGTCTAATATCAATGAACTAGTTAGTTACTCTAATTCATGCATTAATAACAATTCTAGACTAAGAACCTAACAATTATTACCCCTTATGATAAATATAACAATCAAACCATAAATTCTCTGGGAAACCCTAAAACCTAACTATGGAACTACTCAGACATTGCAAAGCATAAACAATACAATATCAAAGAAGAACTCATATTTAAATTAAATAGATATATTAGAAAGGGTTCATAAATCTTCTCCCAAATACAGAGTTTCAGAATCTCTTCTCCCTCAGTAATTATCTCAAAATTAAAATAAAGCTTAAGTTCTAAAAGCCTAAAACACATTGTATTTATAGGCTAAAAAAGTAAAGTAACAAATAAGGAAAACTTGGATAGGCTTGAGGACTTGATTTGCAATTTGGAAAACTTCTTCTTCTTCTTCTCGGGTTAAGTGCCCGATCGAGCAAGTGTTTTCCCGATCGGGCACTTCTCATTTTTGCTCGAATTTTCTCTTCTGCTCGATCGATCTTTTGCTTCGTAATTTTCCAGGAACATCTGCCCGATCGGGTAACACACATGCCCGATCGGGCACTTCTTCTTTCAATCTCTAAAATCTTCTGAAACTTCCTGAAATGCACTGTTTTGCTCTGATTCGACCCGAACACCTAGAATACCGAAAATCTACCAAATATGCAATGAAAACACTCGGAATAATGCAGAATAGCAAACATAAATGCACACTAGTATTCATTAAAACCAAGTAATATCAAGACTCCCAATTATCTGTTTGTAGTGAGTTTCATCAACTCTTTCTCCATTCTCGTCCAAATCAACTTTATTCCCTAGAACCATTGGATTATGCACTCCATTCCAACTCTCCATGTTGAAACGCCTTAAGACTTCAAGTGCATACTTTCCTTGTGAATTATGAATATCAGTTGATGTCTGAATCACTTCAATTCCAAGGAAGAATCGCATCTTACCAAGATCAGACATGTCCAATTCTTTCTCCATGGAAGCCTTAAAACTCTTCATCAACAATTAATCATCTCCTGTATAAATAAGGTCATCCACATATACACTTACAAACATGTTATTACCTTGATAATTTGTCTTGATGAACAAAGTTTCCTCATTCTTTGATTTTTCAAAACCTTCTCGCAGAAAATAATCTTCAATTCGACTAAAACAGGCCCTTGGGGCTTGTTTTAGTCCATACAATGCTTTGTGAAGCTTATAGACCTTGTCCTCTTCACCTTTTATTTCATAACCCCTTGGTTGTTGTACATATACGTCTTCTTCAAGAACTCCATGTAGAAAGGCTGATTTAACATCAAGTTGGAAAATGTCCCAACCTTTATGTGCATCTGTGAAAATCATTGTCCTTATTGTATCCATTCTAGCTATAGAGGCGTACACTTCAGTATAATCAATTCCATGCTCTTGGGAATACCCCTTTGCAACCAAACGTGCCTTATACTTACTTCACCATTTTCGTTGAGTTTTGTCTTGTATATCCATTTCACACATATGCACTTTGCTTCTTCTGATAGCTTTGAGAGTGACCAAGTCTGATTCCTTTCAATTGAATTGATTTCTTCTCTCATTGCCTCTCTCCATTTTGTTTTTTTCTCTGCTTCTTCAAAACTCAAAGGATCATAATGATTTGAAATGACCATGTTGACTACATCTTCTTCATCTACATCCATATATCCTGTAACATAGTCATTCAAATATCTGGGTTGTCTTACTGTTCTTCTGATTTGTGTATGTTGGTTATTAGTTTGCACCGGCTGTTCAGTTTGAGCAAATTGCTCATTTTGATCAGCTTCTTGTGGCTCCTCTACTTGTTCTTCAGGAGCATTATCTGCATCAGCCTGATCTGCATCACTTTCTTCATTTTCACTTTCTTCCCAACATTCATCATCATCATCATTTTCCCAGTTCCAAGGCTTTGATTCTTCAAAAACTACATCTTTGCTAACAATGATCTTCTGAGTTTTTGGATCATATAAACGATAACCTTTTGACTTTTTTGAAAAACCAAACATAACACATGGAGTACTCTTGTAATCAAGTTTTCCCATTTTTTCATCACCAATGTGCATATGAGGTATGCATCCCCATACTTTGAAGTGTTCCATATTCGGTTTTGTTCTACACCAGGTTTCCTGTGGAGTCATATCTTTAACAACATGTGTAGGACACCTGTTTAGGACATGAAAGGTCCAATTAACAGATTATGCTCAAAAGATCTTTGGCACCTTTCTTGATGACATCATATATCTCACCATATTCATTACAATTTTGTTCTTTCTCTCTGTTATGCCATTCTGTTGTGGAATGTAGGTTGTGGTTAGTTGTCTTTTGATTCCTTCCTCCTTACAGAAATCAGAGAACTCATGTGATGTGTATTCCCCTATCCTATCAGTTCTTAAGCATTTGATGTTCTTTTTTACTTCAGTCTCAACCTTCTTTTTGAACTACTTAAAGCAACTGAAAGCTTCAGACTTCTCCTTTAGGAAATACACTCATGCCTTTCTGCTAAAATCATCAATAAAGCAGAGAATGTATCTCTTTCCATTGGAAGATACATGATTTATAGGGCCAAAGATATCAGAATGAATCAATTCCAACACTTCCTTTGCTCTCCATAAACTTTGTTTTGGTATAGAGTTTCTCGGTTGTATTCCTCTGTGACTCAAGTGCCCATATTTTTTGTGCCACGGTCTCCCAATATCCTCTGAGTAGTCTGTAGACACTGTTGGTTCCCTTGAGACGTTTTATTCATTTGATTGATGAGCATAAACATTCTATTCATGCTCATTTTACTCTCAGCTATCGGTCCCCTTTCCTCACGATAGATATTGCATCCTCTTTTCTTAATGATAATGGTCAAGTCTTTCTCTTGAATTTGACCAAGACTTAACAAGTTGTTTTTGAGCTCAAGTACATAAAACACATCAATGATTATGTACACATAATCATTAAACATTAGCTTCACATTGCCTCTTCCTGTCACTTCCATACGCTTATCATTTCCAAACTTCACAGAGTGTTTGAACTGAGGGTTCATATCCATTAACAATTCTTGATTTCCACTCATGTGATTTGAGCAACCAGAATCAAGGAACCAAGCTTTCTTTCTCATGTCTTCTTGGTTTCCAGAATAAACCATCAGTATACGCTCAGCTTCTACAATTCTGAGTTCAGACACTTCAATTTCTCTTTCTTCTTCAGTGCAAGCCATTAGAAGCATTGCTTCTGTCTCCTCAAAACTGCATAGTTTGCTTCTTCTTCCCATTTTGGACACTCATTCTGGAAGTGACCAAGCTTGTGAAATTTGTAGCATTCCACTGTACTTTTGTTGAGAAAGCTTCTTCCTCTTCCCCGTGCTCTACCTCTCCCATTAGATCATCTTCCTCTAAATCCAGTTCCTCTTCCAAATGTTACCTTTAACACTTGATCATCACCTTTTTCTTGTTTTCTTAATTTTCGCTTATGAACTGCCAAAGAGCTTTGCAACTCTTCAAGTGTGATTCTCTGTATGTCTTTTGACTCTTCAATTGACACAACCACATACATGAACTTCTCACTGAGAATTCTCAGAATCTTCTCTACTATCTTTGAATCATTCATGATTTCTCCATTGCTCCTCATCTGGTTTGTGATAGCGAACACGCGCTTGAAATACTCCTCAACAATTTCATATTCTTTCATTTCAAGTAACTCAAAATCACGCCTTAGTTTCCACAAGAGAAATCTCTTCACACGTTCATTACCACCAAAATTCCTCTTCATTGAATCCCAAATGAGTTTTGATGTCCTCCTATCCAATATATGTTTCATGGTTGCTCTGTTTAATTGATTGGTACAGATAGTGTTTTACCTTGTGATAATTTGTTTTGGCTTCATCCAATTTTTGTCTTTGCCCAGCCAGCAGAGCAGTTGGTGTTGTTGTTTCTTCATATCTTGTTTTAACTAGGCTCCACAACCCTCTTGCTCTGAAAAAATTCTCCATCACCTCGCTCCAGTGATCCCAATGTCCATCAAACTGTGGTAGTTTCATCTTCTCATCACCCATTTATTCACACCTTGTTTTGAAACTGCGGCTTCTCCTCTTAGCTTTTCAAAAGTCCAATCGCAAGCTCTGATACCAAATATTAGTATTAAAGCTTTGAAACGATAACTGAACTTCTGAAAATGCTTAACTTCATTAAAGGAAAGAGATGGCTATTAAGTAGCCTTACATGAAAAACAAAAATGAAACGGAAAATCCAAAACTTAAGCAACAAGCTAAAAACAGAATTGACTAAGAATTAGGCCACTTATTTAAAATTAAAAACGAGAATCACTTAGTGTCTTAACAGAGAATTACTTAATGTCTTAACCGGATGTCTGATTCAATTTGGTCTTCACCTAATTTGATCCAACACAACAAATAAAAAGATTCAAATGTATAGTTTTTTTTTTGAAGATTGCAATTTACATGCAACGCAATGACGGGTAACCACAAGATAAAATTAGATAACAACCTCGAATATTTGACATATGGTAAGAATTAAGGAGGAGATATGATTACATGTGTTTTTTTCTTCCTCTTAATTTTGATATACCAAAAATTAAATGTAAAATCGGAAAAAAATTATTACTTTCTAGAGATATTGATAAATGTCTTTTTTTTTTTTTTTCATCTGCCCTAGTTCAATGGACTTATGTTTGAGCTCTTAATTTTAGCCTTTAACTCTGGTGGAAATTTTTGTTTACGAAACTTACAACACTTCTTTATTGAGTCCAATTTTCTTAGCAACTTCCAAAACCTAAAACGTACACTCCATAGTCCATAGATTAATTACATATAGTTACTTGACCAAGTAAGTTTTTAAATACAATCTTAATTATAGTTTAACGAGGAAAGAATATCATAATGCATTTATTTTTCTTTGTTTATCATGTAAACATACTTTTACAATTGTTTTAAAAATACCAATCAAATGTTTTTTTTTTCTCCAAAAATTGTATATATTGATAACCAGGGAGTTCTAGGTCTACATCTCTCCAAAGCGATGACAAAACTATGTTATATCTCTCTCCTCTAGAGAATAGACTTCTCCCATCATGAATCAAATCCAAAGGCACAACATCATTAACAACTGCGCTTAAACCAACTAGACCAACTCATCATTTGTAAAATTAAATATATTTTTTACATTAGACCATATAACAAAAAATAACATAGGTATGAACATTGAAAATGTATAATATTTTTGAAACTAAAACAAAGAAAATCATATATTTTAGGGGATATCTATCAGAAAAAAGTTTAAAGTCGTGAAAGCACGATAGATTTTACAAGTTCACTTTTTATTATCCTTTGCATACATTTTATCAATTAGTAACATAATTTCTGAAGGCATCTGAATATGATTTGATGCGATGAATTTAGTTAAGGTTGATATTATTAAGATTAATTATTGGTTTAATGTTGGTTCACCGGATTAAGTGTTAGTTAGCAATTAACCATTTTTAGTATATTGTATATAAACCAGTATGTAAGTCAACATTCATTTTTACATGTAAATAAATTTTCTTTCACTCTTTCTTCTTAAGCTCAATATTCAATATGGTATCAGAACATTTGAAATTTTACCGCGATTTTTCAAGATCGAAGCTCATTGAGCTTATGAATCTTCAAGTGAGCTCATCTTCATCGATTCCTCACAGATTTCTTCGATGAGTTTGCCGATTCCAAGCTTATTTTCAAGTTTTCTTGAGCTTCTTCCTGAGCTCATAGTTACGACACTTCATATTGTATTTGGAATCATCATTCAAATATTGAAATCCTTCCTAGTCTCTTTCATTTTTTTTTGTCCAACCCATACTTTCATTGATTAAAAACAGAGATCAAGTCTCCAGTTACAATAGTTCCTAATAAAGGAAACATACATAAAACTTGTCACACACAAGACATGAATAAAAGAGATACTACATATAAAGCAGAAACTAAGCCATAATATAATATGGAGATTAGTAATCAAGCCATATACATCGATGATCAAACCAACGAGAATATCCAGATTCTGAAACAACATAGAGAGCTGTAAATTTGAAATTAGCGAAAAAACTCCTAAATCAATTATTGTCTTCAAGACAATCTTCATAGCTAAATCTTCCACTAATGGTGTAATAGTGACATAAAGTCTAGCAACTACATAGGAAGAATCTTGTTTGAGCTTCTATCTTAACTCCAAACTCTTCATCCCTGCAAAAAAGTCTTTTACCACTAAGAGAGAAAACTAAGAGAACAAACTCCATAAAAGAGTAACCTTTACAATGAAAATCCACAAGCACATCACATAAATGTTTAACTAGAACCTTGAACGTCACCAAAGAAAAAGTAAACATAACCTATGTGAATGAAGTTCTAGACAAAGGATATACTCCTACCAAATCAGGATTTATCACCGTCGGTAGAGAAACCTCAAGATATGCATTTGAACAGAAGAAACTCTAGACTATTAACCAAAGTGAAGAGATGGTACAATCAAATATTGGAAGCAAGGGCACTTCAATGCACCAGATCTGAAAATCCCGATTTGAAGGGAAATGAACTGCACATAGCAGTAAGGAGTCATGAAGACTCAAACATCTGAAATGAAAGAAAACCATAGCTGAAGGCGGTAGAAGAGAAACGACTTGTGGAAGTCTCCAACGAGAGGTGACATTAGAGGGCGGCGAAGAAAAGCACGGGTCACAATCCAAAAATGGAGACATGACCGAGGCAAAAGGAACTAAAGCTGATGAGGGCATGTCGGGAGGCTCCAAAGGGTCCGGTGGAGAGTCACGAACGACAGCGACGACCATAGATCTAGGTTAGACAAAGATCGATTAAAAAAGAGAGAGTACCTCGGTTAATGGGCATGAGAGAAAACCATTTAAAGCTTCAGATATTCTAGTTTCTTTCATATTGTGTTGAATTCGTCTTGAATTCACACATTTATTTTTGCTTCTTACGAATTTTCTTTCATTTCCTTCAAATCGCTTCTTGCAATCTTTTTCATCGCTACTTGCGATTGTTTCTTTTGAATATGTTTGATTCTCTTATCAAGTTCATCAAGATATATCAACAAATAATACTGTTCAAAATCCACCAGAAGGTGATCTTTAGGTTCAAAATCCGACTGTTATGGCTTCATTGTCTAATCCAAACTCTAATCTTCTCTATGTTCATATTGCATATCATGCTGATATATCTCTAGTATCTGAAAAACTGATAAGACTAGGGAACTTCAGCTCTTGGCTTAGGTCTATGTTGATGGCTTTAGGTGCTAGGAACAAGGTTGTTTTTGTGAACGAAAATTATCCGGAATTGAATGATACTCATCCAGACTATGGATCTTGGTGTCGTTGCATCCCTACATGGATTGTGAATGTTGTAGATAAATCAATAGCTAAGAGTATCATGTACTTAGACACTGCTATAAAAATGTGGTTAAATTTCCATGATCAATTCAAACAAAATAATGGTCCTAGAACGGCTGAGATTAAACAACAATTATATTCAGAGGTTCAAATAGTGTGAGTGCATACTGATAACACTTGAATTTCATGATTTGTACATAACATTTCTTATCACTTTTTAG
>OVBE01009867.1:0-15600 GCA_900406425.1 Iberis pinnata
CATACTACAACGTGGGTTGATTGATAGCCCATAGGACCTCAAAAGCCTATTATCAATACTCTAGCCAATATGGCTTCAACCAACAAGTTGGAACTAAAAAGGACCATTCCGATGGAATACTTAACCTCACCTAGTATCACCACCATGATGTCTAATGCCATTGACGAGCTAATATCTTTTGAACGAAAGCAAGACCAACAGAACCCACCTGACTGGCGAGCCGAGATAAAGGAGCATATTCTTACAGGAACGGTGCCCGAAGACAAATAAGCAACACGGCGACTTCGAGTCAAGGCAGCAAGATATAATGTCATAGATGGGCAACTCTACAAACGGTCCGCCTCCGGAATCCTACTACGGTGCATTAATGGGGACGATGTGCAGAAGGTACTTACCGAACTTCACGAAGGAGCGGGTGGAAGTCACTCTAGCGGATGCTACTTGGCGTTACGTATAAAGAAGCACAGACACTACTGGCCAACGATGCTGCATGATAGCCAGGAGTTTGCCAAACGATGCGAAATATGCCAACAACACAGACCAACTAACCACGCACCCACCGAACCATTAAATGCATCAGAAAACCCCTATCCATTCATGAAGTGGGGGATGGATGTCGTTGGACCTTTTCCAGTTGGAAAAAACAAGCACAAATTCCTGCTGGTGATGACTGACTACTTCACCAAGTGGGTCGAAGCCGAATCATATACAGCTTTCAAAGCAAAACAAGTTTCATCTCTAAATACCACAGACTCCTAAATCAGCAAGATGATTCCTATTCACAGGATCATTAACGACCCACATTCTCTGTGAGTATTGCAGGTACATGAATTCATCTGGAAGAACATAATATGCCGACATGGCTTCCCGTACGAAATCATGATGGATAACGACACTAACTTATGTGCAAAAACAGTACAGGCTTTCTGCGTCAGGTGGACGGCAAACCAGCCACAACCCCGACACATACGTCGATTTATACTAACTATCTACTTATTGAACATGTTACAAGTGGAATATCTGGTTGAACTATTCCACGCCAAGGTACCCGCAGGCAAATGGACAGGCCGAGGCCATTAAAAAATTCGTAGTCGACGGACTAAAGAAAAGACTCGATTCCAAAAAGGGATGTTGGGTAGACGAGCTAGATGGTGTCATGTGGTCCTACCGAACTACATCTCGATAGTCTACCAATCAGACGCCGTTCTCCTTGACCCATGGGATCGAAGCCTTAGCACCATCCAAAGCAGCTGTATTCAGTTTACGCCGAAAAATGTTGTCAGAAAGCGAAGCCGTTAATGATGCCATGCTCTTCGACTCACTTGACAACGTTGAGGAAGTCCAAGACAAAGCACTCTATCGGATACATGCCTATCAGAAAACTATGAAATGATACTATAACAAAGGAGTCAAGCAGAGACGATTCGAAGAAGGGGACTTGGTCTTACGAATGACCTACGCGAATACTGCCAAAGAGAATGCTGGTAAACTGGGAGCTCGGTGGGAAGGCCCATATGAAGTGTCCAAGATATTCAAACCAGGAGTATACGAGCTAAAATCTACAGACGGAATGTCGATCCCGAACTCTTGTAACGCCACTAAACTTTATTCTTAGGTTCCTTTGTACCGTGAACTACGACCTGACTTGATCTCTGTTTTCAGGGTACGTAGGCAACCCACTGGGTGCAACTATTTCACTTAATAAAATTATTTTTTCCCAACCATATATCGATCTCCGAGTCAATCTCGGCATCTTTTACAATATTCGCATAAACAGTTGTACCAACTGCACCTTTGCAAACCCTTAAAAACCACAAACTAAAGCTGAGTTGTAACTTGCACATACCCTGCGCAAAGACGGGGATGTCGGCGAGATTGAAGTTTTCTCGTCTTGGCTCCAAAGACCTTCAATAAAAGCCGAGGTCCGCCTCTCGTACTCTTAAAGATGAGTACTGAACACATGCAAAGTTACAACGTTCGAGCTAAAGTCTCTATTTTTTAAAAATGCCGAGCTCCGACTCGCGTACTCCTAAAGTCGAGTATTGGACGTGTGCAAAGTTACGACGTCTGAGCATAAGTCTCATCCTAAAAGCCGAGTTTTGACTTGCGTACTCCAACCGAGAATATCGGCAAAACTACAGTTTTCGCCCATAGATCAGTTGTCAAAAGGGACGATCTGCATGTCGTCTCCTTCGGGCTTCTGATCGAGTGGTTATTTAGTTCGCACAAGAATTAGATAAATATCCACTTATAGCATCTACATATTCTAAATAAATTTCAAAGCAAACAACCGAACTCTAGATTAAACAAGCAATATGAAATCAAAGTTTTTCTTATTAGCCAACATGCTTATCAAAACCATAAATTGTTGAACAAAGTATTACGCAAAATACGTCAAGCTCGAGCTCTATTCCTATTATCAAAAGACAAGTATTACAAGGTTTGTAAAAAAATTAACAACGACCTAACATATGTGCAAATCTGGAAACATATATTCCTTGAAAACAAAAGCAAAATTCCGACACACAAGGCAAACCCAAATCCTAAGAAAACACGACAACTACCCCGAAGGAACACAAGAGGTACAAGACAGGCCGACCCCAATCCTAAGAAAACTGTGAAAGTTGCTCCAAAGGAATAGCTAGCCCCTCGGCATCGATGGAGTAGCAGGCTGTACCGTAGCAGAAGCTTCCGAACTCCCCAGAACAGATTGGATCAAATTTGAACCATGTTCGTTGAATGGAGCTTGGAATTTGAAGTCTTCAGGCATAACATCTGTTATGTCAATAGCGTCGTACTGCACCTTGAGCCTCACCACATCCGCCTCAAGCTTCGCCATAATCTCAGGTGGCACAGAACCACCCTCTTCAACTATGAACTGCACACAGTCTAGAGTTCCCTTAGCTTGGGCGTACTCCTGGATGATGGGATCAGCCTTGTTCTAATCCTCTACGTGTTGCCAAAGCTTTTCAAGCTTAGTTGCACACTCAACCTGAGTCTATTGCCGCGCTAGCGTGACTTGTGAGAGTCGGGAGAGTCGGAGCCTTTTCATCTCGCCTTCATGCAACTTCTCGAGAGAACGGTAGGCCTCTCGCAGCTCGAAGAAGTCGGCACCCGTCTACTCTTGGATCACTTGCTGATTGAGGAGCTCCGTCTCGGCAATGCCATAGGTTTCGTATAGCTCACCCCTCAAAGCAGCAAGGTTATTGGTGGCAGATTCCGCAGTCTCACTTAGCATTTTCTTCAAGGCAGCTACCTGCGTTGTCAGCTGTTTGACCACCTTCTCTTGTTTGTTCAGCTTCAGTCGCTCTTTGGCATGGCGTTGCTTGTACCTATCGACCAGCTTCGACAACTCCTCCAGCTTATCCTCATCTCCGGCCATAGACCGGAGTTTATTTTCGTAAAAAGCGACGAGCTCATTGGTCGTCGCCAGAGTCTGCCACCATTCATTCGCCGAGTTAACACTTAAACACAATTGCAATAGGAGAAAGAAATGAAGATGCAAGCATACTTGGCAGGCCTGTCGAGACAATGTTTCATAAATTTCGGGTGCCAGCAGCTGATCCACGGTAGGAATGATCAGACCATTGGCCCCGAGGTGGTTCACCAACCCAGCGCACGCTTGCTTATCCTGTGCAAATGGTGTGCCCCTATGCTGGAACGAGAAAGTCCAACTTTCTCGTGAGTTGTCCTGCCTTTCAGTTTGGGAGCTCCCTCCCTCCACGTTCTCAAGACTGGCAGCTTCATCCTCCTCTCCCTTCTCCTTCTCATCATCATCACTACCTACTTCATCCTCATCATCACCACGTGCTCCATCCTCATCATCACCACTTGCTCTAAGAAGGTTCAGAATCTCCTCGGCAAATTTCTCTAGACTAGGATCCAGGGGTTCCACGCTCCTGGTCATTTCTCCCAAGATCTGGGAGGTTGTTGGGGTTCCACTAGGAGAAGCAGGTGGCACAACGGACAAGTCGACAGTACAAGCTTCTTCAGGAGGAGCTTCTAGCTGCTCCTCTGTAATATTCTTCTCTTGTTGGTGTTCCCCAGTGGAAACGCCAGCATTCACTATTTGTCCCCCAGCAGGGACCTGTTCGGCCAAGCTTTGCTGCTCAGGAGGAACATCAGCCGCGTTCGGCTCTTCAACTTCATCAATCATGAGTACCTCGCGAGAATTTTGATTCCAGTTGGATCGGCGCCTCTTCCTTCATACCAGAGGAGGGCAAGAATATCCCGAACCTGTAGAAGCAGAAGTTTGGTCGAGCTTCCTCTTAGAACTTGAGGCTGACTTCTCAAGGTTGGATTTGTAATATGTTATTGGTGGTGGGCGACCCATCCTTTTAGCTTTCTTAACAGGGCAAACATTGAGGTCTCAGCTAGCTGCACAAAGAGCAAGTCACAGTAAGACGGATCAACATGCTACTAGAACGACGAATTGCTTTATACCCTTACCAGCGTTGATGAACAGAATGCTCTGTTGGATGCGTGCACGGGTGAATTAACTAATGTGATAGGCTCCAGCTTCCCGGAATCTTTCACAATCTTCAAAAAAATTATATGGAAAGGGACCAATGTTGCAATGCAGATCTGCAACAAAAAGAAAAAGCCGAGTTAGGAACATTTAAAATTTCACATGTGTCAGCTCGGCGGTCCTAGGTGGTATCTACCGAAGGTTTCTGCCCATTTCCTTTTCAGGATCCTTCCTACGTCGCCGACAGATTCTGGGACGACTTTCAGGAAGAAGTATTTTGCTTTCCAGGCGTGGATCTTGTCCCCTGTACCTACGACTATTAACTTGTACTAGGTCTTGAAGTTGATGTACACAAAGCCGGTGTTTAACTTCGTTTCCTTCTGCACAATCGGGTTGATTGACGACATGTTCTCCAGGTACCTAACGCCAAGCTCCACATTGAACTCGTGGGCATGAGCCATCAGGGCTATCATTTTCCTGATCGAAGGAGCAGATAGTTGTGAAATTGCGATCTTTCGTCTCGCGCTAGTAGCTTCGGCAAGGGCAGCCAGAGATGGCATCTCCTAAACAAGGATTCTACAAACACACATAACCCTGGGGATAATCCCAGGGTCGTTGATGCGGTTCGGGAATTAAAATCAGAATCCAATTTAAGGAAGGGAAATCTCGGACCAGGTCCCGAATCGACTTCTCCGAACATTTTGTAGGCGCGAGACCTGTCAGTTCGTCATCTGGGGAAGCCAAATTGCCTTGGGGAGCTTGTTCTTCGAAAGCTGCCTCCACGTCGGCGACACGCAGGTCATCACGAGAGGCCGAGGATTCAGCGACATTCATACGGGAAGTGGACATAATTTATGATCGACAAATCACCGAGCTATTCAAGTTAACCACTGAGCTGAATATTCTAGAGAGAGAAAGAAGAGAGAAGGGAGAGCGATTCTACATGCAAGGAAATTCTGAAGTGTGAAGTTTTAGAATGAAGAAATGAGGGGGTATTTATACCCTGGGAAAATGGCGGTTACCGAGGAGCGTAATGAGTGCGCGTGGGAATCTGTAAAGGTGTGACCTTCTAGCTTCCCCCTACGAAAACGATTCAATAAAGCCTACGAGAGCATTTAATGCACTTCAGCCGAAATAAACTTTTGTTCTTGGAAGATCAATCGCCGATTCACGAACTCATCACCAACCTAGGGGGGGGGGACTAACTGTTGATACCAGGTGTAGCACCTACCCAAAAAGCTCATTTCGACTTAAGGCCCAGGTGGACGCCAACACATAGGAAAAAAGAGGCTTGGAAGAGCAAGACTCAGATACGCTGATCTGACGAGCTGGGTCGTCCAGCTCGTGGCCCATTAGGGTTAACAATGTAACTAGGGTTTTAAGCATGTATTTTCACTATAAATACCCATGTAATTATTCCTAAAAGATATATGAAATTCTTTCTAGCTTTTACCCACAAGATCAAAGATTTAAACCTACTTGTTAAGTCTTGATTCAATAATATGCGAATAAGATAAAAGGCAAGGTTGCTCAATGGCAATCCTAAATTACATTTCTTTAAGCCCATAAGATTGAAATTTATAGCAAACTACTTGCAAGGAAACCCTAATCATATTGGGTTTTTGGAATACTTTTGGGCTTATCAATTTGTTCTTCTAATACTCCCCCGAAAACTTTGCGTCGGGTGTGAACACGATGCTAAGTTTGAAAGCTTGAATTGGTTGACTTGGTAGAAACTTGAGTAGTCGATGCCTCACATCGAAATGTAGATATCTTGCTTAATTTGCTTTAGAGATAGATTGCCGATCGTCTTCAAAACCATATAAAAAATATTGGTCTATACTTGGAGATCTAGTTTGCTCACTCAGAAGTATTCTTTTGATACTTGGAGAGTCTTTTTCTAGTCCCTCAGAGATATTTTTAACCATTCTTTTCAACAAAATTTCTAGATTTTCTTAAACCCATCACTTGACAAACTAGCATTTATCCAAAACTATATATATTCTACAACTCTCTTGCTTCATATCCAAAATCAACTAAAAAAATAACCTTATGGGACATTATATCGAGCACCTAGTGTGCATTTAGTAAAACCAGAAACTTGCAGCCTTAATCCTTGTAATCAAGATCCATGAAAATCCTACTGCACTCTACGTTCACAAGTTCCACACCTACGAGTCTATTTCAACATAACTATCCAACCAAGCAAACACGTTCTTCTAGTTCATGAAACGTCCCCTTTTTTATCTTATATAAAGATCATATAATTACCAAGGGATTAGTAATGAAGTAGCTTGATTTTCAATGCATTATTTTGCCCAAAAGCTTTAGATTGAAGACAACAAAACTTTATCTTTCTGCTTCATCTGCTTTGAAAATCCCTAATGAACTGTAAACAGGTTCTTTTGTCCGGTGACCTTGTCCTTGGCAGAGACAGTAATAATGTTGTTTGAGTTAATGCCAAAGCAGACTATGATTTGAGGGACAACATCGTGGACAGTGCTCTTGTCCATCTTAGCATCACATAGACACTTCTAGACTGGCTCCATACATTTTCTAAAGAGATCCATGTTTAGCTCTACGCTTGAAGTTTCTCGCCAGTCTTCTTCTTTCTACAACTTGGATCTTTCCTTTAAAAACTGTTTCTTTACTTATAAAGCTTCCTCCTTTAACCTAAAGCTTCAACATTTATGTGAACTTTTCTACTAAAAGCTTAAAATCTTGAAGATTAGAAGAACAAAACCCATGAATCATCTAAGCTCTGATACCATGTTGATAATCCTAATCTAGTTTTATTGTAGCTCTATGGAGCTTTATTTAGTGCAAAAAAATGAAAAAAGAGAAATATTTATTCAAAGACACCAAGCAATAACAAGATTTTATATTGATATGAGAATAAGATAAAAGGGAAGGTTGCTCAATGTCAACCCTAAATTACATCTCTTAAAACTCATAAGATTGGAATTTATAGCAAACTACTTGCAAGGAAACCCTAAACATATTGGGCTTTTTAAAATAATTTTAGGCTTATCAATTTGTTTTTATAGTATAGGTCAATTACAAAATTGGATTCTTGAAATTTAAATCATAATTTTCTCAATCTTCCAAATATTTCAAACTTTAGTTGAGAATCAGTTCAACAGCAAAATTGGATTCTTTCAAATTTATGAAGGAGGATAGTTTCACTCTTGTCTTGTCCTTATATGCCTTAGGATAAGGATAAAATTAGGGTTTTTAATGTTGTTTCAAGATAAAATTTCTCTTTCTTACTAAATAGAAGCATTTTGTACTTCAAATTTCCTTATCGATCTTCTCTCTACAATAGGTTTAGACTCAAATTTCAGCCTCTTTTAAAGATTATACGGTTATCCTTATGAGTACATTGCCTTAAGGGTATTTGGTTATGAGTGTTACACCACTCTCAAAGATTACTAATAAAAAATGGACCAATGTTTACCAAAATATATAATCTCAGGCTACAACAAAAAAATATAAGGGCTAAATATGTTGTCTCCCATCAACCACTAGAGTCTATATTAGTAGACATATTATTTTTGACGAGAAATTCTTTCCTTTTACATATTCATAAAATTATCTCAAATATACAACTTAAACCCCATAGATATCTTCTTGGTAAAAGTCTTCCTTCACAAACCAATGATATGCAAAGTACAACATGCTCTACTACATCAACAACTTCTGCTCAAGAATAGATTATACACAAGAATGTTACTGAGTCACTAAGACACGACTAGTTAAACACATTTTTGTACGACATGCATGGATCTTGTTGATATAGGTAACAACTCTTCACCAGAGCTCATGAAAAATACGATTACATCATTTCAACAATGTGCATATTAGCATCGTCCTCACCAAATTATAACTCAATAGCAAATGATAACAAGGTTTATTGCTAGAATTACAAATCCAAACCAAGATATGTAATTTTTACACAAAAAACCTCGTATTTGAAACCTAAACTGATCATTATAACATCAAAGGGTGAGAAATGAAAAGACAACGTATGAGAAAATTTATAATTGCAAAATGAACAATACATGGTCATTATTTCCTTACACTCCCAATGTGCATGTCCTTGGAAATAAATGGGTATTCAAAACTAAGCTTCATGCATATGGAACATTTAATAACTTTGAAGATTTGATTGGTGGTCAATGAATTTCACCAAGAAGAAGATATAATTTAACTTGAAACTTACAATCCATTTTTTCAGGTTTGCAATAGTCAAGTTGGTTCTTCATTAGAAATATGATGCAATAGTCAAGTTGGTTCTTCATGTAAAAATATGATGCAGTGATAAGTTAGAAAAATGGATGTCAATAACACATTTGTATATGGAGAACCAACTTAACAAGTTCATATAATCCAATATGTTGAGTTTGTTAACAAAACAAAATTCAATTATATAGATCACTTACATAAATTTTTCTATAGTTTAAAGCAAGCTCGTCGAACATGGTTTAACAAGTTTAGTAACTTTCTAATTGAATTTCGATTTTTCTGATGTAAACTAGATCCAACCTTATTTGTCTACACAAAAGGGAAATATGTCATCATGCTATTACTTTATGTGAATAATATGGTGCTTACGACAAACAACTTAAATGTAATTCAAAACTTACTCAAGGAACTACTCCCTCCGTTTCGTATTAGTTGTCGTTCTGGAGAAAAAAATTTTGTTTCAAAATATGTATCGTTTTAGGTTTTCAATGCAGAAATTAAATGAATTTGAATTTTTTAACCAATAGAATAATTGCATGAGTTTTTTCTATTGGTTGATTTAGAATATTTAATGGTTTTTTTCTTTTTAATAGAAAATAGAGATTTCTTAATTTGTGTGCAAAACTCTAAAACGACAAGTAATTCGAAACGGAGGGAGTAAATGATATATTTATAATGAAATATATACGAAACCTACATTACTTTCTTGGAATTCATGCACACTTCTACTCAAGGGGTTATTTCCTTCATAATGGAAGTTCGTAAAGGATTTGTTAGCAACATCACACATGATTGACTATGCACCAATGCTCACTCCCCTACTTCTACAATCGGAAAAGGTACCAAATCAATTTGAGTTATTCCTAAATTCCAATCACTTTTAGATTTTAACGGGAAAACTATAATACTTGATCGTAAAAATATTACATTCAATTTTTAGTCAACTATGTTTACTAAAAAATTCATTCACCCATAATGGCAGAATTTATAAGGTTGAAAAGAATTATCAAGTATATTAAAAGATTAGTCTCAACAGGAATAAATTTTGCTAAAGACATATAAAGCACCCTAACTCCCTAAGAGCCTACAATGATAGTGATTGGGTTAGGTGCAAGCTAACTAGAAGATCCACAAGTGGTTATTTTGAATGACATGGCAGCAATATTCTCATGGTTTTCTAAAAAGCAACCTACTATATCCAAGAGTTCTACATAAGCATAATACAAATCTTTATCACACACACCTTCATAAATAAATTGGATTTTTCTTATGCTCAAGGAACTTGAAATATCATTGGTCACTACACCAAAAATTTATAAAGACAACTTCGTATATATGTATTGTACTGCTAACCCTAAATACCACTCTCGCACCAAACACTTTGAACCAACTCATCACTATGTCTGATATATAGTTGCACTGTGATCCCTTGTGATGAAACATATAACAATTCATCAACATATTATCTTATAATTCTAGAATAACTTCTTTTTAGATATTATAGATTCATCCATGACTCTCAAACGTTTAAATTATGAATTGATGTTCACCAGTGGATTTTTTGAAGAAAGATGTTTAGATTGTTTTAGTTTTACAGTTTTCAGTTCTAATTGTATTACATTTTAGATGATAGAAACTTTTAGAAGCCTAAAATAATCTTTTTTAGATAATATAGATTCTCCTTTTATTTTGATATTAAGTTCTAACTTTTTCCTGATATTACCAAAAGATTTTGGTCTAGTGATTGAGGCACTCTAATGAGTGTTCAAGGTCACTGTTTGAATCTCGTGAGAGGAATGATTTACGCATTAAATAAATATTATCAAGGGCTGGCTCCGAGCATCATGGGAGACTACGGACCAAAGGCCCAGAACTTCCAAAGTTTATAAAAAAAATTATTATGATTTTGAATTCGAACAAGTAAATCCATTAAAAACCATAATTATGAGATCTTTTATATCATTTACATTCTTGAACACATCATTATTGTTAGGCCTGGGCATAATTCCCGAGATCCAAAAAACCCGAGCCATACCCAAACCGTAGAACTAAAATAGTCGAATAAGTTTTAATTTGTTGAGTTATGGGTACCCGAACCGGCCCGAGAACCGATCGGGTACATGAGAGTTGTAATTGTATTAGTTTGTGTTTTTCTTTCGATATGTTAAACTGTTTGAGAATTAGGGTTGCCTCCTTCCTCCTGTCCTTTGAGTTTCCTGAACAAAAAACAAAGTTTCCTAAAACACAATCAAGCTGGAATCTCATAAACAACTCTCAATGCCTCCTTCTTCCACATACCATCTGCTTCCAACTCTAATTTTTTCTCCACCAATAGAAATTTTAAGAATCATATCATAGGTATTTTGAAGCTTTTGTAAAAAATCAATTTTTTGTCAAGAATTAAGTTCATAATCGATATGATTATCATTATATAGTAATCGATTTTCGTTAGAGGTCCTTTGGTATACAATAATGAATTGGAATTGAGAATTATTGAGAGTAAGAGAAGTGTACTTCTTGGTTCATAATCGATATGATTATCTTGATGTGAGTTCTGGTAGTGCTTGGGATAAGGTTCTTAAGAATGTGGAAAAACAATTTCAAAGAGATAATCAGAGTTTGGATGAAGATGCTTGAGATTTTCAATCTTGTGTTCCATTGTCATTGTTAAGTTGTCTCTTTTCGTAAGATTGTATTATCGTTTGTATCTTCAATGAATTATAGAGTTTTTTATTGACAATTTCAGAGGAAGATTTTGTTGATTGGTTTCTCTTTATCAATTAGGTCTTGATCCACTGTGTGTCGTCTAAATAATTTTTTATTAATCGGACAGTCTTTATATAAAGACATTCTTAAGCTAAGGTTGCATATTATAGACTTTTCAAAACTTGAAGTCTTTGTCTATAAACACATATTCTTTATCTAAAGAAGTTTCTAAGCCGATGATTAATAGTCTCTCTCTTATAATATTATCTAATCATTGAGTAGAAATGTGTGTTTTGGATTCATAGATTTTATAAATCGTTAGTTGTTTTACTCCTATCAACTATATTGCAGCTAGATCAATATATGTTGAATGGTACCTTACAAAAATGCTTCTTTATTCAAAATTTACCTTGATAATTCTTTAAATCTTTGGTTGTTTTGACCATCTAGCAAATCAAATCTTTTTCTTATGACTTATTTAATCCACTGGTCTTCTTTTCCATCCAACTAGATCTTCCTTGTTGTAAAGTGAAAAATCAGTTTATACTATCAATATTTTGTAAGACTTATATCTTATTCATACTAAATCTTTCTAAGCCTTTTAAGTAAAATGTTAAATATATTTTCAATAAGACATCATTATTTCAGTCTCTGTCTTTAAACCTATTAATACCGACTACAGTTGGTCGTTAAGTAAAAAGTTCCTATAAGACATACTTTGTGTATGTAAATGATATGCCTCTTTCTTTAACGCTTATATTTTAGGTCTTGGGCTTTAAAAGTAATATTGAGGACTACAAAGTCGGTCGTAATGGTAATAATTTGTATTCTTTGTACTTAATATGCTAGTTTCTTGTGTTGATTGTGCAGATGGATTCTTGTGATGATAATCAACCAAATATTGGTGAAAATGATGAGTTAATAGATGAACAATATGAAAGACATGAAGCTAGTATTGGAAGTAAAAGCAAAAAGAAAGACAATAAAGAAAGAAGTGATTCAAAGCCAAGAAATAAGCATAGATCATGGGTTTGAGATCATTACAAAAGACAGACGGATGATGCACACAAATGCAATTGCAATTACTGTAAGAAAGAGTTTGCCTGTCCAACCAAGTCTGGCACATCTAGTTTGAGTAAGAACCTACACTCTTGTAGATCATATCAGTCACGGTTAGGTGCTAATAAAAAAAAAATTGTGTTAAGTCCTGATGGTTGTATTGGTGATATTAAGTTGTCTAGGGTCTCTAATGTTGTGTTTAGAGAAGCCTCGAATGATTTATTGGTATTAGTTGAATTACAATTACCATTCATAGATAATCTAGCTTGGAAACATTTATGTTCGAAAACGAAATTCTATAAATCTCATACTAGGAGAGCAACCACTAGGGACATCGTACAAATGTTTGTTAAGTGAAAGATTCGATATTATTTACTATCAAAATCTCAAAGTTAAAAAGATGAAGTTTTTAGGTATCTATATCTAGAGAAAAACCCTAAACCTATACAACATAACATATAAGCCCATATATCTTAATACCCCCCCCCCCCNATCCACCAAGTGTCTTAATGAATATATCTGCTAATTAATCCTTTGAAGAGACATACTTCGTCCGAACAATCCCAAGCTTAATATCATCATAGATGAAATGACAATCCACTTCTACATGCTTAGTCCTTTTATGAAACACAGGACCCGAATGGACAATACCTATAGAAGACAACACACTCTTTATCCATTTGGGCTTCTTCAACGCGGCAACCATAGCTTGATATTCTGCTTCAGCGGATGAATAACAGACTACTTCTTGTTTCTTTAATTTGCAAGACATTGGAGAATCTCAAAATTGAACTAACCATCCATTCAATGATCTTCGCGTAAGAGGATAACCTGCCCAATATGAATCACACCAAGCTGTCATATGAAAGTTGTTATCCAATATCAAAAGTATTCCTAACCCTGGACACCCTTTCAAATATCGAACAACTTTCAAAGCAACAGCCCAATGATATTCTCTTGGATTTTGCATAAAATGAGACAAGATATGTACCAAATAAGCAATATATGGTCTAGTAGCAGATAGGTAAATCAACCGTCCAACAAGTCGCCTATACTCATCTGGACGAAGAAGCTTTTTCTCGGTAGATTTAGCTAACTGATGATTCAGCTCTATCGAGAAATCAACAGGCTTACCACCAAGCATTTCAACATCAGCAATAATATCAAGAACGTATTTTCTTTGTGATAGATAAATACCTTCATGGATTCGTACAACCTCTAGTCCGAGAAAATACGTAAGCTTCCCCAGATCCTTCATATGAAAGCAATCACTCAAGTAAGTCTTGAACTTCTGAATTTTCACAGGAGAGTTCCCTGTCACCACAAGATCATCCACATACACTAGAACATGAAATTGTACAGAAGCATTGACCAGTGAGAACAAATTATAATTAAAAATTTGTTCTACAAGAGTCCATAACTCATAAGCGCATATGAAAGTTTTGCGAACCAACAACGCGAAGACTGTTTCAAACGATATAATGATTTGTGCAAATGATATACCATACCTTTTCTAGAAACGTTAAAACCATGAGGAATAGTCACAAATACTTCTTCTTCTAAATCACCATGGAGGAATGAGTTATGCACATCCATTCGATGTAGTTCCCAATTCTTTCCGGCAGGCACTTTGAGAACTAATTGAACCGTGCTCATCTTCACAACGAGAGCAAATGTGTTGGAATAATCAATTCATTCTCTTTGGCGATTACCTAAGGATAAAAGGTGTGCATTATATCTTTCAATAACTCCATCTGCCTTATACTTGATAGTATAAACCCACTTAAATCCAATTTCACGTTTACCAGGTGGCAGTTGCTCAATCGACAAAATTTTATTTCATTCTAAGGCCCACCTCTAATCGCATTGCAACTCTGAAATTTGGACACTTCATTGCCTCATTGAACGATTGTGGCACAACTCTTGCAGTTATACTAGCCAAGAAATACATGTGCGACTCATAAAATCTATCGTGATTTACAAATATCTCAAGACCGTACTCGTGATCTTCACTCTACAGTTCTGTGTGTGACACGGTTTGAATCATTTTGTTAAACACATAGTCATGTAAATTAACAGTCACTTCTTTCCTTCTCAATCATGTGCCCAATGTTGTATCACACACAATCTCAGTTTGTGGCTCAGAATCCAAACATGAAGTATTCTCTACAGTGTCTGTTGCCACGTTCTCATTCTCTGTTACAACAATCACTTCCTCTGTGGGAGTCTGAGTTACTACTTCGACACTCAGTTGTGGTGGTATCACTACATCTTCATACACAATAATATTTTGTTCACGAGACCTCAACTTCTCATAGTCAACCTTGTCTATCCAGACAAAACTTTTTCCTCTAGATAGGGGAATTTTTCTTCAACAAAGGTGACATCACGAGATATAAAGAACTCATGTCTATCCAAATCAAAAAGAGTCCATCCTTTCTTCGAATAAGGATACCCCAGAAAAAACGCATTTCCTGCTTCGACTCACAAACTTGTCTCCATCGTGTTTCTGATTATGCGCATTGGTGATATTACTTAGTTTTAATGCATAATACTAGGCATTTATGTCTGCTATTATACGTTATTTCGAGTGTTTTCCTTGTAAAATGGGTGTATTTTTAGGATTCTACGTGTTCGGGTCGTGTCGAAGCATTTCGAAGCATTTCAGAAGATTTAAGAAGATTTCAGAAGTTTCAGGAGGTTTGATCGATCGAGCACATTGCTCAATCGATCGAGCACCTTGCATATCTTCTGCTCGATCGGGAAACTATGGTGCTCGATCGAGCAAAAGTATCTGAAAAATACGAACTTTTGGATCGTTCGAGCAAATTAGAGTTTGATCGGGAAAAATCACAAGTTGCTCGATCGAGCAAAGGTGTGCTCAATCGAGCAAAGCATCCGAAGAAGAATGAAAATTTCCTATTTTTACAATCCAAGTCCTCAACTTTATCCTTAATTTCCTTATTCTATTATTATACTTTTAGAACTATAAAAGCCTTTAAACTTAGTCTTTTTTAGACACCTTTTACTTTTGCAATTTTTGAGAGCTTTTACTGGGAGAAGAAATTCTGAAACCACTTTTTAATATATCTATTTTATTGTTTTCAATCATGTGTTCTATT
>OVBE01009868.1:0-14841 GCA_900406425.1 Iberis pinnata
CAAAAAGTACCCAATATACAAAATTACTCTTTTTGTACTATGTGTGTATTATTATATGATGACTAATTTTACAATGACATACTTTTTAGTTTATTGCCATATCATAATAATTGTTATATATATATATGATGTGAATTTCGGTTAGTAAAATTATTATTATTCAAAAAATTTATATATTTATTATAACTTATTATTATAATCGCAATGGAGGTAGTATTGTATATTAGAAACGAAAGCTCATATGTCTTCTCCTTTTTATTTAGGTTTTTTGATTTACAATTCTCATCTCTTTTGCTAACCGTCTCAGAGAGGAAGTTAAAGTTGTGAAGATGGACGAAAGCGAGAGATACGATGCAAACTCTTTTTGGCTGAGTCATGGAGAGGTGAAAACGAGTTATGGTCCATTATGTAACAGTTCGAGGTAGACGATGGTGATGAAGTCATGGACCGATGAAAATCTGGGTAGAAGATTCTATCGATGTTCTCTTCACGGTTTCTTCATATGGGCAGATGAAGAAAAGCCCAATGGTTGGCAAAAGGTAAGCTTAGTGGAGGCGAGAGATGTGATTCATGAGCAAAAGGCAGAAATCAATTCCCTTAAGGACACAATTTGGAATATATATGATAAAGAAAGGGTTGCGAAGATAGAACTTGAGAATGAAGTTATGGAATGGATGGAAAGAGAGAAATTGTTGCGACGGTTTATAGTGATTTCATTGAGTGGTTTTGTTGTTGTCACTGCTCTGATATTGAAAATGGGGAAGAACTGATGTAGTTTGAGTTGTTTGTAGGGTCATGTTTTGTTGTTATCGGTTGTATCCTTTGATTCATTCTTGTTGAACTGATGTTTTGGGTGGTTTTGTTGTTGTTGTAAGTAGTTTTGTAAGATATCAATTGCAAAATTTTTGCTTCTGAGTATGGTTGAGTTACCATCTTGCAACGACCCAACCCTATTTTTGTTACTTGGCTGAATGAGGTTCAATTCTACACTTAGCCAATTTCATGCGATTTTAGCAATTCTTTCAGAGTTCTTAAGTAAAATATGCGCATTTTATAGATAGATTCAAACGGTTCCAATACAAGATTAGAAGTCCCTTCAGAGTCTAGTCTTGGAGGGTAATCCTATGTTTGATATTTTGAGGTAGACATCTGATCATAAAAGGACAATACAAATCAGCCGAAAATACAACTAACCCAGCCGCGATGGTAAAAATAATCAGCCACAACAAGATATATAACGATGAGAGAAATGATGATGTGGAAGGTTAAAAGTGAGATAGACGGGGGTTGAATTCTTATTAGGATTGTAGATAGTTCTAGGATTTGTTCATTTGATGAGACTAAAGTTTCAACAGATGGATGATTACCTTCGTCAATCTTCACTACTAAGTTAATTGAAAATGAAGATAATCCTGGAGATTGGGATATTGGAGATCCGGGGATATCGCTCCCAAAATTAGGAATATTTGAAATACAGACGTTGACTCTATCGATGAACTTTAGCTTAATTTCAGTTTAACAAATTAACATTTAATATAAAAAGACTGAGTATTAAAAAAAACCAAGGACGGACCTACAGCCTATGAATAAGTTTAATTTTTATTTTTAGCAACGGAATTTCCCAAACTCGATTTATTACCAATTTCTATAATGCTAGGCTTCGCAAGTTCATAAAATCAAAGTGGATGTAGAAATGGACTTGGACCACTTGACCAATACCACTTTAAATAAATTATAACATATTACTTTTAATAAATCATACAGTGCTTTTTATTTGTGTGGATAAACACCAATAATTTATGAATCTCAATTAAAAGTAATGATATGATGTAAAATTCACTAAATAGTATTTATTTATAGGATTCACGATACAATATTATACATATTTATACATTTCACAACATTATACATATTTTAATATGAAAAAATATAATCCCAAATAATTAATTTTAATATATTCTCATCACTAAAATATGAATCACATAATATATGTATATATTAAATTCATTTTTGAACTAGGTAAAAAATATTTTTAAGACAGTAAATGAAAAGAACATAAGATAAATATAATCCTCTAGATAATAAAAAAACATAAGGAATTTTCGTTTAAATTAGTATATTTTATATGTAAATATTAAGTAAATGATAAGGCTAAGTTGTTTTTTGGGAAATGTGTTTTATCGAAGATAAGCGATAGATAACAGCGCTGATTACAACGAAAAGAGAAAAAAAAAACGAGGCGGGTAAGTTAAGAATTACCAAATTTAAAAAGAAATTTACGGGTGAATTTTCTTACTTAAAGACCGAGTTTTCTTTTGTATGTGACTGTTATTTATGTATACTTTACGAATGAGCTATTATTGCTATACAATCGAGTTATTTATGTGATTAGCTGTTTCTTGAGTGATTAGGGTAATTTCGGAAATCCTTGCTTGCCTAAAAAGAAAGTAACTATAAAACCAAACAAAAACTTTTGTTCAACTTTTTTTGACAAAAAAAACTCTTGTTCAACTTAATAATTGCTGGGATGGAAATAGTTACTGTATTTATCATCCCATTGCATACTTTAGAGTCCAGCTTCTTGCATTTGCTTCATACTGAGACCTATTCCTCCTGTATAGGTCACCAATCTCTGCCACCAGGGGATCTTCAAGATTGGGATCAGCCAACAACGCAACAATGGAGCCCAGAACCTAATCAGTCACGAAGCATTAATCAATCAGTGAAGAAACATTGACTAATTACGCTTATATACAGACATCACAAGAAAGTTTTCACACATGGGACATGGTAAAGCCAGGACACCATCGGGTGACTCTCAACATATCCATGTCGACGGCGCCATTGCTGTTGATGTTTCGATGGTACACCTTAGTCTTGAAAGACACCTACACATAACAAGCAATCGCGCACATGAGCAAGCAAGAGGATCACTTAATTTGCGTAAAACAATAACGAAACTTTGGTGGTAGCATCAGATAGTGAAAAAGGAAGCAGATGGTGAGTGAGAAGAATCCGCCTTCATACGGAGTACCAACTGCTCCTATTTTGAATCCTTCCCAGTGGAAGATGTCGTATCCCACTGGAACTACAAGAGATTAAATTTCAGGCTTGTGTATCTGTTAGGCTATAAATTTATTGAAGAACATGATAGACTAACCGACTGAGCAGTGTGAAGGAGGATTACGCTTCAACCTTTTTAACTCCGAGTTAGTCCTCACAAGCGCCATCTGCAATAGAGAGGTTGTGAATATGTGACTAAATAAAAAGAAAACCAGAAAAATATATAAAGAGATCTGGAGGGAGAGTGAAACGTCGCGATCTTTAAAGAGTCAAAAATTTAAATTTACACGCATAAAAAATAGGTCATTTCGCTGTTAGTGTTATATAGGGTTTCTAATTATGGAATTTTCTCTTTACCTTTGATATACTCCCTTTGGATAAAAATGTAGGATGTTTTTTGTATTTCACACATATTAAGACAATAAACTTTTGCTATTAATTTTTTATTAAAATTAAGTCTTAATGGACTAATAAATACAATTTGCATGCACCAATTTCTATAGGGTACGAGTGTTTGTTATTGAAATAATTTAGTTACTCAAAAAAGTTTTGACTATAACTTAATTTTACCAATATAAATTTATTACTCTTGCACGGCTAAACATATGCATTCACATTAATTAACTTCAAAACATCTTACATCTATATACAAGGAAAAAGAGCTAAACTAATAGTCAAATGTAATCTAACTAACTTTTTATATTTTTTAGAGAATCTCCAACTAACACTATAATGAGTGTTGAAATCACACTATTTTTATAATTGAGAATTGATACAGATGTATGTTGTCTTACGATTACTTTAAACCTAACATGTAGGTTTGTGAGCGATATCTAACTCATATAAAGTTAATTATATACATTGTACTCTAAATAACTCATCAAGTATATAGAGTACATTGTATATGATTTACTTTATATGCCTCGGTTTATAAAAATTACTCGATATTATACGCCTAAGTTATTTCTTTATTTCTCTCCTTATTTCTTTGTTTCTCTCTTTTTTCCTCGGTTATAAAAATTACTCGATATTATATGCCTAAGTTATTGTTTATCATTCGGCTGTGTTATTATTATTGTTTTATAATCAATGATACAACTAGGTTATTTTTATTGAATGTCTGAGTTATAAATTTAAAATTCATAAATCAAGCATACATTAAAAATAACTCAGACATACATTAATAATAACTCAGCCGTTTTAAAATAATTATAATCCGTAAATTATTGATAAACGGTAAATTAGCCATATATAAACATGAAATCAACCGTAATCAAACGTATTACTCAGTCGTTTCAAAAAAAACATTCAAATCCATAATCAGTTTCACATTATGCCGACTCTTATTACTTTACTAAGGTAAATAAAAAAAGTAGAACAGGCGGGAATACAAAAAATCGTGACTCTTCAATTTTTACATTAAAAAGAGATCTAGGGAACTCCGCCATTTGACTTCAAAGCGACCGTTCTCACTCTATCTCTCTATTTATTTCTCTGTTAGCTCTGTTAATTTCTTAACAAATTGACAATCTCTCTCTTACACTTTTCGTCACAAAAAGTACGCATGAAATATCTCTCTTTCGATTTCCATATTCTTACAAACAGTTTCAATCCACTTCCCTCCTGCTTATCCTATTTAACCACCAAAGGGGCACCAATCTTCAAATGTTTATTGTAATATTGGTTGCTTATCTTATGCAACCACCAAAGGTGGTTCTTGAAGTACTATGAGGGAAAATTCCGATCAGACTTACTCACAGTACTATGCAAAAAGGTACATTGAAAGACTAATCCATCTATTATATTTGTAAAGGTGCTAATAATTTTTAATGTAGGCATGAGATTCAAATAAGTTATTTGGATTTACCTCTTCTAAATGGTGGACACATTTTCACGCTACACAATTATCTTCAGTGGTAATTTCAGTTCTATGTTCTATTATATATTGGTTTCAATTTGTTCTAATTGTTTCTTCTTGTTATTTTCCGCAGCCACTTTAATGAAGTACAGGAGAGAATTGATACGTTTCACTGATTCTTCTGGATCACAGTGTTCCATCATTGTGAAGATGGAGTCTCCTGAGTACCACATGAAGGACATCGAAAAGAGGAACTCATAAGCTCATATATGTCTGGGGGGATGGAATACAGTTCTTGTTCATCTAACTTGTGTTTATTTGTTATACTGTAATTTAAAGTTAATTTGTAAGTGTTCTAAATAACTTTTATTCTAAACCATAAGATATTTCACTTTCCATGTAGTAACGAGCTCTAAATGTTGTCAAATGTGCATAGTATGTTGGTGGTACTATTGATACAAGTTGATGTAGCGCACAAGACTTGTGTAAATAGTGCCAATAGCATACAATATCCACATTTCAGAAGCATGTAGAGCACGTTACTACATGGGAAGTGAGATGTCTGGTTTAGAACAAAAGGTTTTTAAAAAACTTACAATTAAGCATGCAATTAAAGTACTTAATGTAATTTAGTTATTTACATATGAACAACTCCTCCGTAATCATACAAAACTCAACCGTATGAGAACAAGATTAAGTCGTAGACATAACTCAGCCACTAAATAATAATTGTAAGTCGTAAAAGTAAATACAAAAAAACCCAGCTTTTAGTAAGCAATAATCAGCTTGATGTAACTCAGCCATTTCGTATATTTTGAATTTTATAACTCAGGCACTAAATAAAAATAACTTAGACATTTCGTTTATTATAACCCAGCGGAATGATAAACAACAAGTTAGGCGTATAATATCGACTAATTGTTATAATCAAGGCAAACAATGTCATACTATGCAGCTACGATGGGATAATACGTTACCGAGGTCAAACCCTATGCTTATTATGTCAGCTATTATGTCAGAGTATTAGGCAGTTACGACGCGACGATTTTCTCTCTCTCTCTCTCTCTCACTCGTAAGTCGTAACACAAACATTAATATCAATAACTTCGCCATTTATTATAACTCAGCCGTATCGTGTATTTTAAGTTTTTGTAACTCATGCATTCAATAAAAATAACTTAGGCGTGTCGTTTATAACTCTATAACTTAGCCGTTTCATATATTATCCTAGCCGAATGATAAACAATAACTTAGTCGTTTCATATATTATATGTGTAAGTCATGAGTTATAACACAAACATTAATATCAGTAAGTCTGCCATTTATTGTAACTCAGTCGTGTCGTGTATTTAAAATTTTGTAACTTAGACATTCAATAAAAATAAGTTAGTAGTGTCGTTTCTAACTGTTTTAGACAACAATAAGATCTCAGCCGAATTATATATTAAAAATATTTGACTTTGAAGCGACTGATCTCACGTTCTCTCTCTCTATTTATTTCTCTGTTAATTTGTTCACAAATTCACAATCTCTCTTTTTCGATTTTCCTCACAAAAAGAGCATGAAATCTTTCTCTTTCGATTTTGATATGCTCACAAACAGTATGCATTCAATCCAATTTAGATACTACTCACTCGTAACACAAACATTATAATCACGAAGAAAAATTCGTCATAAAGTAAACATAACTCAGTCTTAAACATCGCTTAGTCAAAAACATAAGTCGTATAGGAAAAATAACTAAGTCGTAAAAGTAGAGACGAATAAAACCAAACCTTTACTAGATAACTCAACCATAATGTTCATCTTCAAGTTTTATATCTCATACAAAATTAAGTATAGCTTAGTCGTTTCGTTTATTACTATCTAAGATACCTTTATATCGCAACCGAATCATATGATGCTTATTACGCATATATAATGTGATATTACGGTACCGAGGTTGCCCTGGCCGGGAATACGAAAATATTAAAAATATTTTGCTCAGACACACATTCACAATAAATCAGCCCTTTTAAAATAATCCTAATCCGTAAATCATTGGTAAATGTAACTCATCCATATACAAACCTGAAATCAACAGTAATCAAACGTATTACTCAGTGTGTCATTACGCGGTCGTGTAATGATATCTTATTACGTTTTCCGAGGTAAGAATAACTCAGCCTTTAATTATCTATGTAGTACTCATGAAACTATCCTTTAATTAGCCTTTAATAAAAATCGTCACTATACGATTTTTATTAAAACTTATGTGAATTTGAAGCGAAGATTATCTCTCTATTTATTTTACTGTTTCTCTTTTTTATTTGCAAACAACTTCTCAATCTCTCTCTTAATCTATCTCAGGTTTTCCTCTCTTCCTCTTTCTCTCATCTTAATCTAACGCTTTCGATATTCCTCACAAACATTTCGCATACAATCTATCTCTTGCGATTTCGATTTTCCTCACAAAAAGTACACATGCAAGCCGCTTCCCGCCTTCTTATCCTATGCAACCACAAAAAGGACACCAAATCTCCAAATTCTTATTGTAATATTGGCCGCTTATCCAATGCAACTACCAAATGGTAATTTAAGTTGAGAGTAAATTAAAGTGGTAATTTCAGTTCTATGTTATGTTATATTGGATTCAATTTGTTATAATTTCTTCTCTTCTTATTTTTTTTAGCAACTTCAATGGGATAGTGGAAAGCCTCTCTACCTTCCTCTTTAGATTCCTTGTTGTACACCCCGCATAATGGATATATCTGTTGCTCCAAATGGTAGCTACCAAATGGTACCTACAGATTAATGGTCCGTCAAGTGGTTCTCGATCTTGGTTTGAATCCTGATGAAGTCATGCAGATTTTTTTATCAACAGTAATGCAGAAAACATTCATCCTTGAAGTGAAGGGATCTGATACAGTTCTTTTTCATCTAGCTTGTTTTTTTGTGATGCTGTAAATTAAAGTTTACTTCTAATTGTTCTAAACAACTTTTGTTGCAAACAAGGTGATAAGATTAAGTCTGAAGANTGAAGGGATCTGATACAGTTCTAATTGTTCTAAACAACTTTTGTTGCAAACAAGGTGATAAGATTAAGTCTGAAGATTACACCGATCCTATGTTGTTGGAGTAGAACAACGGATTTTGACATAATACTATAAACATAACTCAGTCTTAAACATAACTCAATCGTAATTGAAATTGAAGGCATCCATAACTTTTAACCAGTAGAGGCACGACAATTGGAGTGCTGGAGACCTCGACTAATTTCATATTGTTTTCCGCTGAAATTATTCGAGGTTTCGAGCACTCCAATTGTCGTCCCTCTACTGGTATCCACACGCACGCAAACTTGATCAAACTAGTATGCTAGTACCGACGATATCAAATCTCAAAAGCCGCCAGGACGAACAATTTGTCTCTGCCTCTTTTTCTCTCTATATTTTGTTATTAGGTTAATCCCTTAATCAAATCTCAGAAGCCATCAAGATGAAAAATCTATCATGTAGTAACCATAACTCTGTCTCAAACATCACTTACTTGTAAACATAATTCAGTTGTACAGGAAAAATAACTAAGTCGTCTAAGTAGAGATGAAAAAATACACAACTTCATGTAAAGAATAATCAGTTTGATGTAACTCAGCCATTTCGTATACATTGAATTTTATAACTCAGGCACTTAATAAAAATAACTTAGCCATTTCGTTAATTATAAAACAATAATAATAACCCAGCATAATGATAAACAATAACTTAGGCGTATAATATCGACTAATTGTTATAACCAAGGCAAATGATGTCATACTACGCAGCAATGATGGGATAATAAGTTTTCGAGGTCACACCCTTTGCTTATTATGTCAGCCATTATATCAGATACTATTATGTCAGAGTATTAGGCAGCTATGATGCGACGATTTTCTCCCTCTCTTTCTCTCTGACGCGGATAATGTGATTGTATGAAGCATGTAATTCTTCTTATTACTTTACCGAGGTCGAAAAACGTAATAAGACATCATTACACGCCTCGTAATAAGACACCTTAGCGGCGGCAGAAAAAATATATATATAAATTATCGCGTCATATTTTCCTAATATGACATAATAGTTTTCATAATAACACTTTTCTCTCAAACCAATTTCCCACAGAGGGAGTATTATTTTGAAACTTCCCATTACATATACGCAAAGTTATTATTACAATACATGACTACTGCGATAAGTAAATTAGCATTAGGATAATGAGATTAAGTCCTAAAGTAAATATAACACAGTCGTAAACATAACTCAATGCTGATTTGACATATTTTATCTCCAATCAAATGGTATAGTTATCTCTATTATAGCGAGATTCTCTTGTGAGCTACAGTGTTACATTATATTTAATGTAACAATGTAGCAACGACATATGATTTTATGCATGACTTCATCAGGATAACCTATGATCAAAGTAGTCGGTTATCCGTTGATATACATTAACTATTGGTTTTTAAAACACATTAACTTATATATTTGTCATGCATTATACGGTTAAGTATTACCGCTTCTTTTAGTATTACACTAATATCAAGAAATTTTCATAACCAAGGTAAATGTTCTAGGCATATTAATTATGTTACCGAGGTCAAACTGATAGGTTTTGCGACTAATTGAACCTCCAGTAGGTTTTGTGTGTGAAAGTCACTAATCTGTACACGAGTTAAGGTTTGATTGACGTTTTGTCAGTTAGAATTATTAAGTTTATTAAATAATAAAGGGTTTTTAAAAAACTTATGTTTGATTTCAGTTACCGAGGTAAGAATAACTCAGCCCCTATCACGATACCGGTTTAAGTATAACTCAGCCCTTATTACATTCCAGACTTACGAATTACTCAACCCTTATTACATTACCAAGTTAAGAATAACCAATATATTAGACCATGTTCAATGGTGTATCTAAGGAGTTCTTAACTCCAAATTTAAATGAAATATTTTCAAAAAAAAAAAAAAAAAAAAAAGAAGACTTGGTTCTTCTTNCTTCTTTAGGAAGTTTTGGAGTCGTTTCTTAAGGCCATGTGGCAACCTCCAATTGGAGGTCTTTTTTTGTCGAGTTGTTGTTGTTGTTTTTTATGATTTTTTTTTAGGGATAAACTTTTGAGTATTTTGTTCGGTTTTGGTTCTTCGAATCCTAAATTCGAATACACAATTGATACTTTCTAATATCCGGTTTGGTTCTTGTCAGTTCTGGGACGGTTCGGTTTCATTTTCTATTCATGATTTTTTTTAGGGTTGGGCTTTCGGGTATTCGTTTTGGTTCCAGTTCTTCGGATTCTAAATTCGAATATCCAATTAATACTTTTTTAATATTCGGTTTGGTTCCTCGTCGGTTACAAATTAAGACTACAAACTTTGTTTATTGTTATTTAAATTTTCATATTTTGTTAATTATATGCATTTCATTTATGTTTCACCTTTAATTATGTGTGATATGTAAAATATAATTTCTTTAAAAAAAAAAAATTTAAGAATCTTAAATTGTTTATGAATTGAAATAGTTTAGAATTGAAAAGTAAAAATAACTTTTTTAACAAGAATTTCAAGTTTCTTAACCATTAGAGGTAAACAATTTAAAAATCTTAACAAAATTTCCTAATCATTAAATTGATTATTAAATTGGTTAAGAACTACTAATTCGTTCTTAACCATTGTACATGCCCTTAGTCATTTAGTACGATGAGGCGGGAATACGAAACATCGTGACTCCTCGAGAAACATCGTGACTCCTCGAGAAACCGCCAAAAAATAGTAAGCATGCAATATCTATGATTTTTCTCACTATTGTTTATTTTTCCGTCTCGATCATATATTGTTCTGATTAATGTTGTATTTTTTCAGATGGCTAGAGAATAGATTAAGTTGGATTTGAGGAGGTTGAAGCGTTATCCTCCCTCACACTGCAACGTCGGTTAGTCTATCATGTTCTTCAACACATTTATAGTCTAATAGATAACACGAACCTTAAATTTCATCTCTTGTAGGTCCAGTGGGAGAAGACATGTTCCACTAGGAAGGATTCATAATGGGAGCAGCTAGTACTCCGTATAAAGGCGGAGTCTTCTCACTTACCATCCACTTCCCTTCTGACTATATGTACCAACCACCAAAGGTGTCTTTCAAGACTAAGGTCTACAATCCGAACATCAACTGCAGTGGCTCCATTGACATGGATATGTTGAGAGACACAAAAATGCGTCATGGCTTTAGAGTGTCCCATGTATGAATACTTGTTTTGATGTATGTATAATCGTTTTTAATCAATGTTTTTTAACTGATTGATCAAGTTTCTTGATTCATTAGGTGTTGTCCTCCATTGTTGCGGTGATGGATGATCCCAATCTATATGATACTCTGGTGACAGAGATTTGTGAGCTGTATAGGAGGTATATGTCTAAGTCTGAGGCAAATGCAAGAAGCTGGGCTATGAAGTATGCTACGGGATGATGAAAACTCTTATTTACATCCATGTAACTATGACTAATTTGATCTTCTTTTCATTTTTTGGTTTTCTTTATATACAATAAAGTATGTTTGAAGTACCATAATCAGTAGTAATCACTCAATAAAAACATAACCAGTCGTAAACATAACTCAGTCATAAAAATGTCTCAGTCGTATAGTAAGCATAACTCTGTCATGCGGTGATAATTTCTCAGCCGTAAAATAAACATAACTCATTCGTNCAGTCGTAAACATAACTCAGTCATAAAAATGTCTCAGTCGTATAGTAAGAATAACTCTGTCATGCGGTGATAATTTCTCAGCCGTAAAATAAACATAACTCATTCGTCAAGTAAAAAATATTACTCAGTCCGTTATACAATACTCCCTCTGTTCCAAAATATAAGGATTTCTAGATATTAACCTATTTATTTTGTTTCAAAATATAATGTCTTCTCAAATATCTATGCAGCTTTAATAGTTCACAACCAATTAAGAAACAAAGCCTTATTATGAGAAAGTTAAACTTTAATAGTTCACAGCCAATTAAGAAACCTTACATCTTTAAAAAAATACTAGAGTGTTTTCAAAACTTAAACAAATTACAATTCACTCCCTGGAAATTTTGGTTAATTTTTTATTAACAAATTGAGGTGTCTTATAAGACTAAGATGTATCATCCAAACATCAACAACAATGGCTCCATCGACATGGATATGTTGAGAGGCACCCAATGGTCTCCTGGCTTTCCAATGTCCCATGTATGAAAACTTTCTTGTGATGTCTGTATAAGCGTAATTAGTCAATGTTTATTCACTGATTGATCAATGTTTCTCGACTGATTAGGTTCTGGGCTCCATTGCTGTGTTGTTGGCCGATACCAATCTTGTAGTTGGACCGTGAAGTATGCAATTGGATGATGAAGACAATAAATTTTTCTATAGATGTATTTATTAAGTTGAAAAATTTATATTCCAAGATTCACTTATAACAAGAAACAGTATATTGGTAAAACTAATTATTTTTGAAAACTACAGAAACACTTTACATTTGGGTAAACACCCACTTTACTAAAAATTAATAAAAGGAAAGTTACCTAAACCACAAACCCTAAAACATTGTAGCTTTGTTTATGATAGTAGCATTTTTTGTTCCTATTGGATATCAATTACCCATCGTTGTAGTATAGATGGGTTTTCAATCCAATTGGGAATGTACTAAACAATCTGGAATGAGATGGATGCTTTAAAGTCAAGTTAGGTATTAAAAGGGGTGGTTTTGCTAAAATGTCCTAAGTGCATTGAACATAATATGCATAAACATAAAAATAAGCATAAAAGACTAAGATGTAAAAACAAAGTAAAAGCAAAGAGGGTGAAAGGTGTAAGCAATGTAAAGCAGTTTCTGAGGACAAGGGTAATTGACTAAGGATCCATCCTGAGCTATCTAAATACCTAACATACCTCATACAATGAGTAACCCCTAGACAGTAGCAACATAAGCAACCAATTACAATCCCTTGGCAATCAATTTCAAGCAAAGCAGTCACGGACTCAACTGCCGTCATAGACAATAACTACTAAGCAGGCATGAACAACAACTACTATAGTCAATAAGCTTCCCAAACAACTAATGCCTTAGAAGGGGAAAAAAAATATCTGAAATCACCTAGTTCCGGACACCTTCAATAACTCACCTCTCAGTGTTAAAGGGCCTAAAGGCGGGTTTTCAGTCCCTCCCGGGTAGAAATACAATCAACATTATGAGCAGGTGAAACAAAAGGGATTTAAAGACAAACAACTTAGGTACTAAGTTGAACCCAGAATATCAACCCTAGTCTACCCCATCCTTAGGATCTTAGTGGACTACTCACTAATCATGGGAGTCGAAGCAGAGAAAACAAAAAGCATAACCTTAAAGCTAAACATGCAGATCTAAGCTTGAACATATGAAGAACAGCAAGAACACAAACCCAGAAATGAAGAACAGCAATGAAACAGTAAAACAGAGATGAAGAACAAACTTAAAAGAGGAGATTAAAAGCTTAAAAGGAAAATAGCAAGCACCAACTAAACAACAACCTAAAGCTAAGCAAGATATTAAAGGAAAAACAGTGGATTAACTTAAAACTTTAAAGAAGTCTTGTTTTTACTCCAAGAACATGAAGAACAACAAAGAAAAATGAAAACCTAAGACTAAAACCTAAAAAAGAAAGAAAACTAAGCTTATTGCAAATGGAGGCGAATTAAGGCTTTTATAGTGTTTAGAGAAAAGCCCTAATTCGCACTAAAGACAAAAAGCTAGTCATTGTATTGGATCTTGGGCCTTGGCTTAGCAGCTATCTGGATTTGTGTTGGTCGAGTTGGAGCTTTGGCTTGTGCGTGATCGATCCGAAGTGTTGAGAGCTTGGACATTAGGGTCAAGATCGATCCATCCTGAGAAGCGTATGAGAGTGAGATCAATACAAGCATTGAGTACCTCAGATCAATCCGGACAAGTGTGGGATCGATCCGGTTTAAGTGCGGGATCGATCCTGCCTTCAGGTTGTGATAGATCCATACTTATCTCAACTTTTTTTTCTTGTATTTACTTACCTTTGGTTGAGACTTCACAAGTTTCCTCGAGAGAGAGAGAGAGAGAGAGAGAGAGAGAGAGAGAGAGAGAGAGAGAGAGAGAGAGAGAGAGAGAGAGAGAGAGAGAGAGAGAGAGAGAGAGAGAGAGAGAGAGAGAGAGAGAGAGAGAGAGAGAGAGAGAGAGAGAGAGAGAGAGAGAGAGAGAGAGAGAGAGAGAGAGAGAGAGAGAGAGAGAGAGAGAGAGAGAGAGAGAGAGAGAGAGAGAGAGAGAGAGAGAGAGAGAGAGAGAGAGAGAGAGAGAGAGAGAGAGAGAGAGAGAGAGAGAGAGAGAGAGAGAGAGAGAGAGAGAGAGAGAGAGAGAGAGAGAGAGAGAGAGAGAGAGAGAGAGAGAGAGAGAGAGATCCAGGCTGATTTGGGATCGATCTGAGCTGGTGGGATCAATCGCAGATCAATCTAGATTGGATGGTGGGATCGATCTAGATAGGGCCGTGAGATCGATCTCAGATCGATCCAGATAAGGAAGTGGGAACGATCCAGGAAAGTGTGGGATCGATCCTGTTTTGGTCCTAAGGTAGATCCAGTCCATTCCATGCTAAGTACTGCGCCATTCAATGTTAAGTGCTACTTTTCTGAAATTTCAAAAATCCTTCCCGAAAACTCCTGAAAGTCCTGAAAAGTCTCCAAAATGCGTGCATATGCAAATTCTAATGCAAAAGTCCATGAAAATTCAGAGTCATAATCTCCCCCAAACTAAATCCTTGTTTGCCCTCAAGCAAGTAATTCAAAAGTCTGGGAGTTAGGTTTGAAGGTGGGAACTCAGAACCAAAACATGCTGCAAACACATATAATATTAATGTCCTGGTTACTAGTTCTAGAAT